>PVJS01019058.1:0-34158 GCA_004027185.1 Glis glis | reverse complement strand
CCAAGTACTGGGATTACAGGTTTGGTGGAAACAGAGTGGCAGCCATTTTGTGGTGCCCCCTGTCCACTCAGGCAGCTACTTTGTACTGTTTCTCAAAGCCAGCTGAGGACTACCTCAGCTACAACAGCTGCTGGAGTGCTTTGAGAAAATAAAGACTTCTGGGCTTTACCCCAGACACACCGAATCAAAGTCTCTGGGCCGGGGCCCAGGAATCTGCATTTTGGACAGCTCCCTCAGTGGTATGACGTTCACCAGTGCTTGAGACCCACTGCCTAAGGCTGCGTTCTGCGTCCTACATGTCCTCAGTCCCACATCTTTAGCGAGCATTCTGCCAGCACACATTAGAACATCTATTTATGTTCTAGTATTAGTATTCTATTATCTTCTATCACTGTTCAAAACTAATCTGCTTCCTGTTTTTTTAAAAAATCAGGTATAGCCGGGCATGGTGGCCCTCCTTAACTCTCGAGGGTGCCGAGAGACTGAAGCAACCACCATATTATTAGAGTGCTCTAAAACAATGCTACTAACCTGGCATGGTGGTGCACGCCAGTAATCCCAGTACTTGGGAGGCTGACAGGAGGATCCCAGGTTTATGTCCAGTCTCAGCAACTTAATAAGGTCCTCCACAAACTGGTGAGACCCTGTTTCAAAAAAAAAAATAGGGCTGGGGGTATAGCTCAGAGGTAGAATGCCCTCGGTTCAATCCCCAGCACCACAAAAAGAAAAAATAAAATCAGGTATAGCCGGGTGTGGTGGCACACACCTGTATTCCCAGTACTTGGGAGGCTGAGATAGGAGGATCGCAGGTTCAAGGCCAGCCTCAGGAAGATTACAGGTTGGAAACCTTAGCAAGACCCTCAACAACTTGGCAAGACCCTGTTTCAAAATAAAAATAAAATAGGGCTGGGAGTGTAGCTAGGATTATGATGCCTCTGGGTTCTATCCCCAGTACCAAAATAAAATAAAATAAAAATAAAAAATCAGGTAGCTTGCCGGGCGTGGTGGCGCATGCTTGTAATCCCAGTACTTGGGAGGCTGAGACAGGAGGATCTGGGTTCGTAGCCAACCTCAGCTACTTAGTGAGGCCCTCCGCAACCTTAGTGAGACCCTGTTTCAAAAATAAGGAATAAAAAATAGGGCTGGGGGTGAAGCCCGGAGGTAAAATGCCCCTGGGTTCAATCCCCGGTACTGCCCCCCCCAAAAAAAAATCAGGTAGCTTGAATTTTATTTATTTATTTGTTTATTTTGGTACTAGGGATGGAACCCAGGAGCATTCTACCTCCAAGCTACACCCCAGCCTTTTTTTTTTTTTTAATTTGAAAACAGGGATTCTCTAAGTTGCTGAGGCTGGCCACGAACTTGCGATCCTCCTATCTCAGTTTAGACTTAGGGTTAGGGATTACAAGCGTGCACCACCACGCCTGACTAGGTAGTTTGAATTTTAAAAGAAGCCTATTTAAAGCTGCGGTGAGGCAGAAACTCTGAAACTCTCCAGAACGCTGCTGGTAGACATCTGACTGGGCACAGCCTTACTGGAAAGCAGTTTGGCATCAGTAACAAAAGTCATAGAAGCATTCATACTTTTTGAACCAATACTTCCACTTCGACATTCCAATCTGGAATACAGGCAAAGACTTTTGGGCAGAGATGTTTGTTACAGTGCTATGTCTAACCAGGTAAAATTAGAGACAGAATGTCCAATCAATTATAGACCATCTTTGTGATAAAAATATTCTATCACCATGAAATGTTGTTTACAAAGAATATATAATGGATGTAAGAAGAGGCTTGAAGTGAGCAGGATATAGACTATTTGTAAAGAATGATCTCAGTCATTACACACACACACACACACACACACACACACACACATATACACACCTCCATACAGGCAGACACCTGAAAGTGATTTCCTCTGGGCATTATGATGATTAATAATTTTATATATTTTCCACTTTTCTTTTCTTTCTTTTTCTTTTTTTTATTTTTGTGAACCCAGGGGTGCTTTACTGCTGAGCTACATCCCCAGCCCTTTTTATTTTATTTATTTATTGAAATACCAGGGATTAAATCCAGTGACATTCTACCTCCAAGTACACTCCCAGCCCTTTTTAGCTTTTATTTTGAAACAGGGTTTCGCTAAGTTGCTGAGAGTCTTGCTAAATTGCTGAGGCTGTCCTTGAACCTGCGATTCTCCTGTCTCAGTCTCCCAAGTACTGGGATTACAGGTGTGCACCATCATGCCTGGCTCAATGATTAATTTTTAACAGCTACTCAAGCCTAAGACAGAAGAAGGGAAGAGCTCTGTTGTACCATAAAAAGTCAGGGTAGAGTCGAATTGCCTTGAGATTCAAGGAGGAACCAACACCTATGACTCAAGGAAACCTAATAAAGTATTATTATTAGCAATGTCCCTCAACCCTTCTGTGGGGCAGGAACATTAAGCTGGGCTTCCCTGGCCTTCCCTGGAGGAGTCCACAGGGCGCCACTGCCTTCCAGGGCCCCCTCCCGCCCTCTTCCCAGCAGCCCCAGTCACCTCCCTCAGGAACACGAGGGCTATTTTGTGGTTGATGCAGCCTGGGTCCTGCAGGGTCCTGATGATGAGGCTGAAGATGGGGCGGTTGTGCCAACAGTTCTTGATGACCAGGGTCCTGTGATGAGAGCACAGCGCCCAGGCTGAGGCCGGG
Organism: Glis glis; assembly: GCA_004027185.1. Taxonomy (NCBI): domain Eukaryota; kingdom Metazoa; phylum Chordata; class Mammalia; order Rodentia; family Gliridae; genus Glis; species Glis glis. The sequence goes on along the minus strand of PVJS01019058.1, from coordinate 31,468 downwards.
GCTGCAGGAGAGGACCCGGAGCATAGAAGGTTCCAGCCAGGGACCCAGGCACAGCTTACCTGGCCAGCAGAGTGACTCCATCGAAGTGTCTTTCGGGACAGACAAGCAGCTTCCAGCCCCCCAGTGTTTGAATGTAGGTCACCTGGTCGCCATACCCAGAGGTTTGCATCAAGGTCTTCAAGGCCTCGATGGTGGAGCTGGGGAAAGGGCCGGGCAGGCGAAGTCATCCCCGCTGTGTGCTACTGCCTCCCAGCCACCTGCCCGAGCCCATCCTCCCTGGGAATCGCGAAGGGCTGCGGTGGGACAGTCCTTAGAGACCCAGCATGACATGTGGCAAATGGGACAACTGAGGCCAGGAAGGCCGTGGCCCTCCAAGGTGGCCCAGGAAGCCTCAGGCGGAGTTAGGGGTGGAATCCAGGCCAGGGGACCCAGCTGCCTTGTTTTGAGTTCGCTTTGGTACAGATCTCTGCATCGGTTTAGTATGCCAGACTGAAAGAAAAACTCTCTCTTTTGGGGGGGGGGTCTGGGTACTGAACCCAGGGACCCAGGGACGCAGGTCCATTCTACCTCTGACTACACCTCCAGCCTTTTTTATTTTTATTTTATTTTATTTTTAGTACTGGGGTTTGAACCCAGGGGTGCCCTACCTCTGAGTTTTACCCCCAGACTTTTTTTTTTTTGAAGCAGGGTCTCACTAAATTGCTGAGGGCCTTGCTAAGTTGCTAAGGCTGTCCTTGAACCTGCGATCCTCCTGTCTCAGCCTCCCAAGTACTGGGATTACAAGAGTGCACCACCATGTCCGGCTTAGAAAAAATTTTTAAATTTCTTTTCTTTTTTTTTTTTTGGTACTAGGGATTGAACCCTTTGAGCATTCTACCTCCGAGCTACACCCCCAGCCCTTTTTACTTTTGTTTGGAAACAGGGTCTTGCTGAGAGGCTCGCTAGGTTGCTGAGGCTGTCCTCAAACCTGCAATCCTCCTGTCTCAGCCTCCCAAGTACTGAGATTACAGGCGTACGCCACCCCACCCAGCTTAGAAAAAGTCTTTTCTAAAAACTCTAGGAAGAGTTCTTGATGTGTGAAGACCACACTAAGTGCCCCGCAGAGGGAGTAAATCCCTCTAATGCACCCGAGGCTGCAGCCAAGTCAGGTGGGTGCTGAGCCTCAGTGCCCAGAGCAGAGTCACTAGCACCCTGGCCCAGGGCCCAGGCTACCTCACAGGGTCCACCCATTCGGCTACAAGTTGCTGATCCTGGGCAGCTTCAGAGTTTTCTTCAATCACAAAGAAGGAGACCTGGAACAGCAGCGTTATGAACAGGGAGGAGAAGAAGGCCTGCACCTCCATCCGCCGACTCGGCTCCAGCAGCAGCTCCTGGATGGCCCTGGTGGCCTGGGGGGAGCGGGAGAGTGGGGACATCGTCATCATTGGCCTCACTCATAGGTCCTGTCACTAGGGAGTCCCTTGCCACTACCAGTCACCATGATGGGCTTGCCCAGCGAAGCCCTCACTGCTTAGAGCAAGTGAAGACTAAATTCATGTGAGCCAGGAAAGTAAATCCTAGTACTTGGGAGACTGAGACAGGAGGATCGCAGGTTCAAGGCCAGTCTCGGCAACTTAGTGAAGCCCTCTGCAACCTAGTGAGACTCTGTTTCCAAATAAAAAATAAAATAGGGCAGGGGTGTAGCTCAGCAGTAGAATGCCCCTGGGCTCAATCCCCAGTACCAAATAAATAACTAAATAAATAGCTATTTCTGGAGTGGCATTGTGTTGTTGTTGTTTCATTTTTGGTACTGAGGATTGAACCCAAGGGCATTTTACCTCCAAGCTATACCCCCAGCTCTTTTTATTTTTATTTTGAAACAAGATCTTGCTAAGTTGTTAAGGGTCTCGCTAAGTTGTCCAGGCTGGCCTCAAACCTGCGATCCTCCAGTCTCAGCCTCCCACATACTGGGATTAGAGGCGTGCACCACCACGCCAGGTTAGTGGCATTATTTTAAAGCACTCTAATAATCTTGGTGGTGGTTTTAGTCTCTCGGCACCCTTGAGAGTTAAGGAGGACCTGCGGAGTCTGTCACCTCAGCTCCTGCTCTTCTGAACTCCTGACAGGGCAGCCAGCTGGAAACCCTCCCTGCAGACCCACCCAGAGGCTCTGCCCTTACAATGTTCAACCAAACCCTGGTGCTCAACCCCGGTGCTGAGGACAGCCTAGCTCAGGCCCCGCGCCCCTCCACGCCAGCCCCCACGTACAATCACTGGAGAGATGCCTGTTCTCTGGCTGGGCTCCTGCTCATCCGCTGCCTGCTGTGGAATCAGCCTCTGTCGCAGATGCTCCATGATCACCTCGTAGCCTTTGGGGAAGGAGGCCAGGATTTCCCAGGGCTTGTGCATCCCTCTGCAGAGTCAGAGCCACCAACAGGATTACCCTCAGGCGACCCACTCTCCATGGGTCCCAGGACACTTCCGAGGAGGGACCCTAGACCCCCAGTGCTCTAGCTCCCCGCTTCTTTCCTTCTTCCTCGTCTCCCCCTTCAGCATCCCCTCTCTTTTCTCCTTTCATTCCTTTGTGTGTGTGTGGTACTGAGGATTGAACCCAGGGGCATTCTACCTCCGAGCTACACCCCAGCCCTATTTTTATGTTTTTTATTTTGAAACAGGGTCTCACTAAGTTGCGGAGGGCCTCACTAAGTAGCTGAGGCTGGCCGCGAACCTGCGATCCTCCTGTCTCAGCTTCCCAAGTACTAGGATTACAAGCGTGTGCCACCACACCCAGTTGACCATATTTCAAACTAAAAAATAAAATAAGGCTGGGGGTATAGCTCAGAAGTAGAGTGTCCCTGGGTTCAATCCCCAGTACCACAAAAAGAAAAAGAAAGAAAAGAAAAAGAAAAGAGAAGAGAAGAAAGGAAAAGGAAGAAAAGAAAAGAAAAGAAAAGAAAAGAAAAGAAAAGAAAAGAAAAGAAACTAAGACCAATATCCCCTATCAAAAAGATCCTCAACAAAATAATAAATTGAACCCAGCAATATCTAAAAAAGATAAGACATCACATCCAGATGGAGTTTACCTCAGGAATGTGAGTGTAATACTTAGTAAAAAAAAAAAAAAGAGATGTAATTTACAATATTAACAGGAAGAAAAAGAAAAAACATACAATTCTTTTAGAAAATGCAATAAAAAATAAACATAGCCGGGCGTGGTGGCGCATGCTTGTAATCCCAGTACTTGGGAGGTGGAGACCGGAGGATCCGGGTTCGCTGCTAGTCTCAGCTCTCTCGCTCTCTCTCCCTCTCAGTGTGTGTCTCTCTCTCTACTTAGTGAGGCCCTCCGCAACTTCATGAGACCCGGTTTCAAAATAAAGTATAAAAAATAGGGCCGGGGGCATAGCACGGAGGTAACGCCCCTGCGTTCACTCCCTGGTACCGCAAATAAATAAATAAATAAATAAACATAACTAAATTTAATCTTCATTTATGATAAACATTCTTAACTAATCAGGAATTGAAGGGAACTTTCTTAAACTGACAAAGGACATTAAAAAAAACCAAAAAGCCTACAGCTAGCATCATACTTAATGGCGAAAAAATGTGAAGGCTTTTCCTCTAAGACTGGGAACAAATCAAAGATGTACACTCTTACCATTATTTTTTTCCCAGCAGCCCGCCCCACTCTTACCATTCTTACTTAGCACTATACGAGGGTCCCAGAGAGTATAATAAAGCCAGAAAAAGAAATACAAATTGGAAAGAAAGAAATCTACATTGTCTCTTTATAGATGATATTATGTCTATGTAGAAAATCCTAATGAATCTATTTAAAAAAGCTTCAAGAACTAATAAGTGAGTTTAGCAAGATTGAAGGACATAAGATCAATGTATGAAAATCAATATTTTTTCTTTCTTTTTTATTTTTTGCGGTACCGGGGATTGAACGCAGGGGCGTTCTACCTCCGTGCTACGCCCCCAGCCCTATTTTTTATACTTTATTTTGAAACCGTATCTCACGAAGTTGCAGAGGGCCTCACTAAGGAGAGAGAGAGAGACAGAGAGACAGAGAGACAGAGAGACAGAGAGAACGAGAGAGCTGAGGCTGGCCGCAAACCCGGATCCTCTGGTCTCCGCCTCCCAAAGTACTGGGATTACAAGCGTGCGCCACCACGCCCGGCCAATCAATGTTTTTTCTATACTAGTAATAAATGTTAAAAATTGTTTAATTACTGTAACACATTGCACAAAAATACTTAGGTATAAAGCTAATACGTTTTAACATATATTTGCAAGATGAACATGCTGAAAATACAAGAGTAATGAAAGAAAATTTTAAATCTAAATAAATCAAGAGAAATGTCATGTTCACGGATCATAGACTCAGTATAATGAAGATGACAATTCTCATATTAATCTATAGATGCAACGCAATCCCAGTAAGAATACCACTAGGATTTTTAAAAAGAGATAACAATGTCATATAAATTACAAAATTTAGATGGAAAAGCAAAGGAAATAAAATAACCAAAACAAATTTGGAAAAAAGTTACAAAATTGGAGAACTTACACTATTTGATTTCAAGACTTAATATGAAACCACACTATGAGAGGCAGTGCAGTATTGGTGAAAGAATTAACACACCAGTCAATGGAACAGAAGAGGAGGTTCATAAACAGACCTACACAAATATGGTCAAGTGATTTTTTTATATAAGTGCCAAGGTACCTCAATGGAGAAAAGTTAATCTCTTTAACAAATGGTGATTGAACAATCAGATATGTATATGTAACAAATTGAATCTCAACCCATTCCTCACATTTTATAAAAAATTTTAAAACAACAAATAAAAATAAAACATAAATGTACAAAACTTCTAGAAGAAAACCTGGGAGGAAATCTCTGTGACCTTAAACCTGATCCATAAGGGGGAAAAACAAAAGACAGATTGGACTTCATCAAATTAAAAATATGTTCACACTTAAGAGAATTAAAAGACAACCTGAGGGTGGTAGCACACGCCTGTAATCCCAGTTCTTGGGAGGTTGAGACAGGACAATTGCAGGTTCAAGACCAGCCTCAGCAACTTAGTGAGGCCCTCTGCAACTTAGTGAGATCCTGTTTCGAAATTAAAAAAAATAGGGCTGGGGGTGTAGCTTGGAGGTACAATGCCCTTGGGTTCAATTGCCAGTACTCCCCAAAAAGAGGGACTGGGGATATAGCTCAGAGATAGAATGCCCTGGTTTAATCCCCAGTACCAAAAAAAGGGGGGGAGAAATACTTGAAAATCATATATCCAACCAAAGACTTGCATCCAGAATACAAAAAGAACTCTCAAAACTCACCAATAAGAAAACAAAGGCCGGGTGTGGTGGTGCACACTTGTAATCCCAGTTCTTGGGAGGCTGAGACAGGAGGATCCCAGTTTTGAGGCCAGTCTCAGCAACTTAGCAAGACCCTGTTTCTTTTCTTTTTTTCTTTCTCTCTCTCTCTCTCTTTTTTTTTTTTTTTTTTTGGTACTGGGGATTGAACCCAGGAGCATTCTACCTCTGAGTATCCCTTTTTATATTTTTGTTTTGTTTTATTTTGAAACAGGTTCTCACTAGGTTGCTGAGAGTCTCACTACTTGCAGAGGCTGTCCTCAAACCTGCGATCCTCCTGTCTCAGCCTCCCAAGTACTGGAATTACAGGCGTGCATCACTACACCTGGCTTTAGCAAGCCCCTGTTTCTAAATTAAAAAAAAAAAAGGGCAGAGAGTGTGGCTCGGATGTAGAATGCCCCTGGGTCCCATCCCCAGCACCCCCCTAAAGACCACATCAAGTGATTATTGCACTATTGTAGACTTGTTAAAGTGGCTAAATTTTTAAATGACGATATTAAGTGTGGACAAGGATGGGAGCAACTGGAATTCTCATATGTTGTTGGTGGAAATGCAAAATGCTACAGATACTGTAAAAAAAAAGAAAGTTTGCAATTTCCTTTAAAGTTACACATATGCCTCCTACATTCCCCTGCAATCCAATTCCTAGGAATTTTTCCCAGAGAAACAAAAACTTATGTTTATACAAAACCTTTACACAAATGTTTATCGCAGCATTATTCATAGTTACCCAAATTGAAAACAACCCAAATGGTGAATAAACTGTGGTCCATCCACACAATGGGATTACATTTAGCAATGAAAGGAATGACCTCCTGATACACACAGCCACATGCATGAATCCCAAACACATGATAAATAAACGAATCCTGACCCAAAGTCTACATACTATATCACTCCAATTATATGACATTTTGAAAAGGCAAATTCAGCGGCTAGAGAACCCATCCGTGGTTGCCAGGAGCTGGGGATGGGGAAAGAGGGTAGCACACGGGAACATGGAAGGTTAAAAGAAATGCTTTGGATCTTGGTTGTGGCATTGATAATTATAACTACACATTTGAGAAACCCTATATATAACTATACATCAAAATGTTAAACTTCTTTTTTTTTGGTGGTGGTACTGGGGATTGAACCCAGGGGCATTCTACCTCCAAGCTACACCACCAGCTCTTTCTATTTTTTTGTTTGGAAACAGAGTCTCCCTAGATTTCTGAGAGTCTTGCTAAATTACTGAGGCCATCCTCGAACCCGCAATCCTCCTGTTTTAGCTTCCTAAGCACTGAGATTACAGGCGTGTGCCACCGTGGCCCAGCTTGACTATACATTTTTAAACACCACTTTTATTTATTTATTTATTTTTTTTTTTTAGGTACTGGGGATTGAATCCAGGGGCATTCTACCTCCAGGCTACACCCCCAGCCCTATTTTTTCTTCTTTATTTTTTGAAACAGGGTCTCACTAAGTTGCGGAGGGCCTCACTAAGTAGCTGAGGCTAGCCGCGAACCTGGATCCTCAGGTCTCAGCCTCCCAAGTACTGAGATTACAAGCGTGTGCCACCACGCCAGGCAAAACACCACTTTTAAAAGGTGGACAAATTATAAATTATGCCTAAGGTATAGCACAACGTGCCTTTGGTTGGTATTTTATTTATTTACTTATTTGCTTCTTGAAAATTTTACATGCTTTCCAAATTTTCTGCAATAAACCATACTACTTTTACAATTGCTATAACCCAAATAAGCAAGAAACCATTTGAAAATGAATAAACTTAAGAATAAGCAAATTGCCAGATGTGGTGGCACACACCTCTAATCCCAGTACTGGGAGACTGAGATGGGAGGATCGCAGGTTCGAGGACAGCGTCAGCAAGTAGTGAGACTCAGCAACCTAGTGAGACCCTGTTTCAAAAAATAAAAATAAAAAATAGGGCTGGGGGTGTAGCTTGGAGATAGAATGCCCCTGGGTTCAATCTCAGCACCAAAGAAGGAGGAGGAGAAGGAGGAGAAAGAGGAGGAGGAGGAGGAGGAGGAGGAGGAGGAGGAGAAAATACAAAGAGTGCCGGCGTCTTGTCACATGCAGCTGGTAGAGTCTCTTACTTTTGTGACTTATCTTCCATCCTGAACAGTGTCAGGATGACCTCGTCAGTGTAGGACTGTGCCAGCAGGGAAAGGATCTTCCTTATGATGTTTTGGGCGGCGTTTTCTGTGATACTGTCCATGTTGAAGTAAATGTACTGGATGATTTCCGACACCTGAAATGAGGGGATGAGAGGTTCTTCCTCAACGCACGATGCCAGTCCAGTGGGAGACACCGCATTAGCTGTCGGGCTGCGACACCCTGTACACAGACTGTCTGGACCAAGGACGTCTCTGTCCTGCTGCTCTCTGCCCTGCTCGGCCCTCCCATGGGACTGTGGACCATCTTGACCCCTGGACTTTAAGAGGGGCACAAATAGAGAGCAGCCAGGGGAGGACGGTCCAAACTATGTATGGAAACCATGTCCTGAAGAATGAAGGAAGAGCCGGGCGTGGTGGCGCACGCCTGTAATCCCAGGACTGGGAGGCTGAGACTGCAGGGTCCCAGGTTCCAGGCCAGCCTCAGCAACTTAGTGAGGCCCTCCGCAACTTAGTGAGATGCTGTTTCAAACAAAAAGTAAGATAGGACTGGGGGTGTAGCTTGGAGGTAGAATGCACCTGGGTTCAATACTCAGTACTGCAAAAAAAGAAGAAGAAGAGGAGGAGGAGGAGGAGGAGGAGGAAAAAAGAAGAAGAATAAGAATGAAGAAGCCAAGGATGAGTGACATGGAGAAAGGAAGACAGGGAACGGGATTGCTGCCTCCAAACACCTAAAGACTGTTATGGAGGGAGGGAGGAAAGCAAGGTTGGTTCTTGCTGTTTGCTGCTGTGTGGACGGAGGCGGCCTCAGAGTGAACAGCACGGCCGTGGGGGTCACCGCTCTGCCTAGCTTTGAATTTTGCCTCTGAACTTCCTGTGTGACGGGCAAAGTTTTCTTCCTCCCTGAGTTTCCTGTCCTCATACAGAAGATAAGGACAATTTTACCTTCTTTGGAGGTTCTGAGTTAACACACTTGAATTGATTAGAATAATACCTGTCACGTATAAGTGCTCAATAAACTCCAGTGGTTAAGGCTCATAGCTTCTCTAAGCCTTTCCACTATTTCTAAAAAGAAAACAATTACTTCCTCACAGAGCTGTCGTAAGAATTCAACAAAATAGCATGTAAGCCAGGCATGGTGGCACACACCTGTAATCCCAGTACTTGGGATTACAGTACTTGGCTGACACAGGAGGATCGCAGGTTCAAGGCCAGCCTCAGCAATGTAGCAAGATTCAGCAACTAAGTGAGACCCTGTTTCAAAACAAAAATAATAAAATAAGGCTGGGGTGTAGCTTGGAGGTAGAGCACCCTTGGGTTCAATCATTAGTACCACAAAATAATAATAACAACAACAATAATAATAATAACAGTAATAATAATATAGCATGTAAACGAGGCTAGCACAGGGTTTGGCACTTAGTATGAGTAAAACCTGAATATTAACTGAATTCTACATAACCCCAGAAAGCAAACTTCGACCAGGGATTGGACACTATGGAAGTACAGATACCAGCTCGCTGTATGGTGGAACTTGAAAGTGGCTCACCCTTGCACACTGTTGTGGGAATGTCAATTGTTCAATTGGCATTGTGGAAGGAAGTGCCTCAAAAAATAAAAAAATAGAAATAGAACTACCCAATGATCCAGCAGCCCACTACTGGGTATACATCCAAAGGAAATGAAATCAGTACGTTGAAGAGACATCTGCACCCTCGCGTTCATTGCAGCACTATTCACAATAGCCAAGATATGGAAACAACCTAATTGTCCATCAACTGATGTATGGGCAAAGGTAATGTGGTACCTATGCACAATGGACTACTACTCGGCCATAAAAAAGGAGGAAACTCCATCATTTGCAACTACATGGATGAATCTGGAGGACATTATACTAAGTGAAATAAGCCAGACAAATACCACATGATCCCATATGGAGAACCTAAAAAAGTTGAATTCATTGAAGCAGGGAGTAGAATGGTGGTTACCAGGGGCTGGGGGCGGGGAGGAATGGAGAGATGTTGGTCAAAGGGTTCAAAATTTCAGTCAAGAGAAATAAACTCAGGAAGCCAGGCACCGTGATGCGCACTTGTAATCCCAGTACTTGGGAGGCTGAGACAGGAGGCTCACAGTTTCGAAGCCAGCCTCAGCAACTTAGCAAGACCCTGTTTCAAAATAAGAAATAAAATAGGGGTAAAGGTGTAGCTCAGAGGTAGAATGCCCCTGGGCTCAATCCCCAGCACCACAAAAAAAAAAAAAGAAAGAAACTCAGGATATCGATTATACAGCATGGTGACTATAGTTAATAATAATGTATTGTATACTAGAAAATTGATAAGGGAATAGATTTTTAAATGCTCTCACCACAAACAAAACAAAACAACCAAAAAAACAAGTATGTGAGCTAATGGGTATGTTAATCCTTCATTTAGCCATTCTATAATGTATACATCTATCAAAACATCATGTTGTAGACTATAAATACATATACTTTTTGTCAAAATAATTGGTTTTTTTTTAAAAAAAGTGGTGTACCAATAAAAATGAGCTATGGTTTAAAGTAATGAGTCATCAATATTGTTTTCAGCAGAGTCTGGCAGCCTACAGGCCAGGGGACTGGAGAAGGGACCCTAAGACTCAGGGAGGAGTTAGAGTTGGCCTGGGGAGGGGGCTTCAACTCTAACCTCTGACAAAGGGGTCTCTGTATTTCATCCCTTATTCATGTCCGTGTCTCCTAAGTTTATACACACACATGTACGCGCGCGTGCGCGCACACACACACACACACACACACACATATACAAAGGGTTCCTGACTAATGCTTTTTCAATCTTACAATGGCATGAAAGCAGTGCACATTCAGTAGAAACCATACTTTGAGTTTTGAATTTTCTTATCCAGTTAGTGCTATGTGATATGATATAGCAGTGACTGCAGCTCCCAGCCAGTCACCAGACCAAGGAAGGAGACAACCAACGCATATAGTGAGCTATGTTGCGAAGCGGGTGTTCAGTAGGCTAGGCACATTCGATTCCTTTTTTTTTTACTTCTTATATTTCCAATTTACAATGGGTTTTTGGGACTATATCCCCATTGTAAGTCGAGGAGCACCTGAATCTCTATTTCTATTTACATCTTTCTCTCTTTAAATCTACCCCTGTCCTTGACCATGCATTCTCCCACCTGAATAAAAGAGACACCCATGAATCTAACAAATGCCCCCTGTCTGGAGGCAGACAGGGCGACAGGTCTCTCCTGGTCCTAGGGCCCATAGCAGTTGTTTCCTGTCATTCTGACTCAGTTCTTCCTGTCCTGGACGAGGCCTGGCGGTCGCCTCTTCCCATGAATTTTCTTTTGCACAAATACAAACAATTCTTTCGTTAGCCTTTTCTCCTCTGGGTTACAGGATTAAGATTCCTTAAACTCAAGCTGGTAGGAAATAAAACAGAATGAGACCCTCAACAGGACACAAAGGAAGAACCCTTAAATAGACCCTGAAGCATGAAGTCCCGCAGAGAGGGTACCTTCCCGATCTCTGGCATCGTGTACTTCAGGATCATCTTCAACATCTTGGAGGCTGCGCAGGCTTCGTGGACACTGGTGCTGGTCATGGGCTCCATGGCCACCAAGATCACGTCGGCTCTCTCCAGGGGGGTCAGGTATTTCCTGAAGAACTGGAGGAAGAAGAAGAGTTGTCTCAGTGCCAGCAGCCCACTCTGACATGGTGCCTCCAGAAAGGCCGCCCACCAGGGTCCAGCAGAGGCAGGCCCTGGCCAGCATCTGGCTATTGCATGGTGTGAGGCCGAGCTCCAGAGCTTCCCCGGCCTTGAGGTCCCCAGGAAGGAACGGTGGTCCAGAAAAAGGCGACCCAGAGGACCATGGTGAACTTGGAAGGCAATTAGGTGAGAATGTGGGGAATGAGCACGGATGTTATGGTCAGATACACAATGTCCCCTGGAGAGCTCAGGGTTGATCCAGTTAAGTCATGAGGGTTGTAATCTGGGTGGTGTAATACAGTTAAGTCTCGAGAGTTGTAACCTAGGCCAGTGGGGTGTGGCTGGAGAAGGTGGGTCCCTGGGGGTGTGGCTTAGGGATTGTGCCAGTTTCTTTGAACCCCCTTGCTTGCTTGCTCTCTTGGGTTCCGGCCTCCATGATACGAGAGCAGAGCTTTGCTCTCTCTCTCTCTACTTCCCATCGCCATGTTCTGAGCTTGAGACCCCGGCCTCACGTGGACTGAACCCAGAATCTCCAAAACAACTGTGAACAAATAAATCTTCCTTCCTCTAAGTTGTGTGGCGTGGCCCGCTGCTGTGGATGATAGCAGAGAGAATGCTGGCCCAGACGAACGTCGAGTGAGTTCACAGTGCTCCAAAACAAGAACCGCAGCTATGCGAAGCAACCATGCCTGAGTCCCTGAATCTACACATCCAGATGAAGCTCATCCACTCCCACGACGCCATGACAACTCTGTGCCTGGGGATGACTGAGAACGAGACACCCGATACCTTTGCCCTCAAGGGACTTAGCATGAAGTGAACAGGCAGTTACCGGGCAGTGTGAGAACCGCTGGTGAGACATGGGGAGGGCATCGAAGCGAGAGTGGACAGATTAGAGAGGCTCCCGGAGTCCACACCAGAGGGAAAGGGAAAGAGGGGAACAGGATGAGCAAAGGCCTGGAGCATAGAGGAGTTCGGTCTGACGACAGCGCCCTGCATTGGGAGACCTGGGCCAGGAGAAGGAGGCCTGAGGCAAGAGGAGGCAGCACATTAAAGCAGGAGCCAGATCAGGAGGGTCCCCATGGGCCACAGGAGGAAGTTTTGACTTCCAAATAAGGACATTGGGGTCAGTGCACAGTCTGAGAGAAATAATATGATGAGGTTTGTGTTTTAGAATTAATGTTTCAGCCAGGTGTGGTGGCTCACACCTGTAATCCCAGCTACTCAGGAGGCTGGGGCAGGAGGATCACAAGTTTGAGGCCAGACTCAGTGACTTAGTGAGGCTCTTTCTCAAAATAAAAAATAGAAAGGGCTGGGGGTGTAGCTCAGTGGTAAAGCAGCTCTGTGTTCAATCCCCAGAAGAAGGAAGGAAGGAAGGAAGGAAGGAAGGAAGGAAGGAAGGAAGGAAGGAAGGAAAAGCCAGGCATGAATACGCCTGGAATCCCAGTACTTGGGAGGCTGAGACAGGAGAATCACAGGTTCAAGGACAGCTGCAGCAACTTAGTGAGACTCTCAGTAACCTCATGAGACCTTGTTTCAAAACAAAAATAAAAAATAAAAAGGGCTGGGGGTGTATCTTGGGGGTAGAATGCCTCTGGGTTCAATCCCCAGTACAAGAAAGAGAGAGAGAGAGAAAAAAGAAAATGGAAAGGAGGGAGGGAGGGAAGAAGAAAAGGAAAAAAAAGAAGAAAAATAAATAGTTTTCTGTAGCCTAGAAAATGACATGGCAGGGCATGGCTGGAAACAGGACAATCAGGTTGCTGCTGCATGACCCAGGCCAGAGACGCTAGTGGGCTGAGTCTAGTGGGCTGAGTCAGAACAGCCGCGGCAGGGCTGGAGCAGAGTCCCAGACTAGAGAGCCTTGAGGAGGCAGCATGGACAGATATGGCGCTGCATCGGGTGTGAGAGTGTGCAGGGAAAGAGCCAAGGCTGACTCCTGGATGTCTGGAAGAAGTGATTTCAGTTGACTGAGCCTGTGGACACCACACCTACAACAACCAATACACCCTCGCTGAACAAATAAAGTTAAAGCCAGACTACAGGCAAAGGCACGCGGGCACAAGTTGCAGGTGCGGAACAGGGTTGACTACACTTCTTTTTAAAAACTCTCTTGGGAAGCTGGGCATGGTGGCACATGCCTGTAATCCCAGTACTTGGGAGGCTGAGACAGGAGGATCGCAGGTTTGAGGGCAGCTTCAGCAGGTAGTAAGACCCTCATCAACCTAGCAAGACCCTGTTTCAAAAATAAAGAATAAAATAGGGCTGGGGGTGTAGCTCAGAGGTAGAATGTCCCTGGGTTCAATCCCCAGTAACACACACACACACACACACACACACACACACACACACCCTCTCTTGGGGACCACAAACTTCAATCAACTCAAGTGCAGCTAGGGGACCAGGCCTTACCTCCAGCCCGCTGTGTGAGAGTTTGGGCTTTGGAGACACTCCCAACTGGGGGGTGGGGATTACTCCTCTGTAGCCCCACCCAGGCCCTCTGCAATCTCTCCCCCACCCTCTTTCTCCCCTGCCAATGCTCCTCTCTGGGCATCCCGTGCATAGGGCAGAGCGGGGGTTACCATTGTGAGATCCTGCATGCTGGCCAGCCATCCCCCGCGGAAATGCTTCTGTAAGTCCTTCAGGACCTTCTCTGTCTTCTGTTTTATACCTCCGGTTCAAAAACAGCAATTAACGGGCAGGGCCTTCACAGGGAAAAAGCAAGACACGCTGCCCCGTTTCCCCTCCAAACCTCCGAGAGGTCGACAGAGTTAGATGGGTGAAATAACATATGCCCAACAGAATTGGGGAGCGTCCCCCGGCCCGGCGGCTGGGTGGAGGAGGATGTGCCTGCGGACTCCGTCCTGTCCACTCACAGCCTCTGTTCCTGCTCCAGGATGTGGACCGCTCCCGCTACTGCGTGCTGAGCAGAGCACACTCCTATCGAAAGGCAAGAAGCCTGGGTCTCTGAAACTCCCTCTGGGGGATATTTGCAAACTCTCCTGGCGCCTCTGTATATGTGGCTGTCTGTATCTTTGGTATTTCTAGGGCAGAGAGGGGCTGGATCAAAGATTCCCAAATATGTTCCCTGAGAAAGGATGCTCGTTCCCCCAGTCTTATGCCTACGAGTGGGGATGGCACAGCTGGGAAATACTGAGGATCCAAGTCGATCCCCAGGTGGCTGCAGGCGTAGGTCCCTGCTTTCCCCCCAAGAATCTGCTAGAATCTCACTGCATCAGCAGTGGGGTTGGAGCTCATCCAGAGAAAGTTTCCAGCTGTGCTTGTCCTTGCTCAGCGGGGCTCCCTAGTCCTGGGGTCTCGTGGCATCTCTATTCCAGGGCCCTACAAGCGGGAACTGCCCTTGGGTGTCTACTTGACCTATCAGGTACCCAGTGAACAGCACTTGCTTGCTCCTGTCACTTGCGGGTCCCCGCAGCTGCCGCCCGGCAGCCATCCAGGCTCAGGTCACTTACTTCTCTGGAGCACCAGGATTTTGAACAAGTAGTGCAGTGCCTCGGAGGCCTCTTTGCTGACCTCGTGGTTGGAGCTCATGCACAAGAGGCCCAAGATGCCCATCAGCGTCCCGCTCATGGAGAACAACGTCATGTGCTGCGGGGAAGAGGAGACCAGTTACCTCCCCCTCCACATCACTACATCGTTTGCCTGCGTGCGGCTCCTCCTCTCCCCTCCCCAGCTCCACACTCTGTCCTGGCCAAGAGAAAGCTTCCTAATCAGCATCCAGGTAAGGGGACCATCAGACCCTGGAAAATACACACTAAGCAGCTGGGGCCCAACCAGCTATCTCCACCATGGCCCCCAACACAGCTGAGATGTGTCTGGCTAATTGGAGCTCTGTAGGCCCAGGACAAAGCAAACAGATGAGCCTCTTGTCTCATAGGAACAGAAAAGTCACTAATGCAGAAAAAGGGAAGGTGCTCTGGCCACTAGCCCTACAGTACCCCTGCAAAGCCCCAGGCCCCAACAGGCACCCCACATGCAGAGAAATGGGGCCCACTGAGTCAGCCTTGTGCTCTACCCCAAGCACTCACCGACAGTTCGGGGAAATTGCAAATAAACCTTAGCAACCGGGAAGTAGTGCCCAGGGCCCGGGTCTGCTGGTGCACTTTGTCTGACTTTGTTAACCAAGGTAGGATGATCTAGACAAGGACAAAGAAACCCATCAACACTCCCACCGCGGCACTGCTCCCAGCCTTCCTCCTCGATCCCACATCCCTGACTGCCGAATAGACAAACAGGAGGGAACTGGGCCATGGACTTGGCAAAGCAAGGGTATGTCTAAGAGCCTCTAGCGCTTCATCTATTACCTCCTGAGTCTCTTCCTACAGGGATGTTTAAAAACAGCGCTGCGCCTTCAAGGTAGGATTACAAAGCAGAGGGTGAGGAGGGCTGGGAGGAGAAGGGGAGATAGGGTTCTCTTATGTGTCCCACATCATAGCTGCACAAAGAAGCCTCTCTCCCCATCATGGATATTATGTACAAAAGGAGGAAGAGGAGGAGGAGAACAAGGAGGAGGAGGGAGGAAAAGATATCCAGTAGAAAAGTTAATTCAGAGAATTGATCAGATATTAACTTGAAATCTAGAATTATGGGAGCTGGGGATATAGCTCAGTATAGAGCACTTGCCTGGAATGTGTGAGGCCCTGGTTTCAATCCTTAGCACAAGAAGAGGAAGAGGAATAAGGAGGAGGAGGAGGAAAAATAGAGTTATAAGGTTTTTGAAGAAAATACTTAAGACCAAAGAAAGAGAAGGAGAAGAAGAACAAGAATTATAAGCTTCTAGGAGAAAATACTTGAGACCTTAGAGTTAAGGCAAAAGTTTTATTAGATAATACAACAAATCCATAACCATAAAAGAAAAAAATAATAATTTAGACTTCATCAAAATAAATGCCTAATGCTCATCAAAGGACAATTAAACCGGGGCGTGGTGGTGCACGCTTGTAATCCTAGTACTTGGGAGGCTGAGACCGGAGGATCGCAGGTTCGTGGCCAGCCTCAGCTACTGAGTGAGGCCCTCTGCAACTTAGTGAGGCCCTGTTTCAAAATAAAGAATAAAAAAAATAGGGCTGGGGGTGTAGCTCAGAGGTAGAATGCCCCTGGGTTAAATCCCCAGTACCGCAAAAAAAAGGATAATTAAGAGAAGAAAAAGACAAACCAAAAAATGGGAGAAAACATATGCAAAGCGCTCACCTGACAGAATTTCTAAAGAACTTTCAAACTAAAAACAAAAAACAAAAACAACAACAACAACAAAAACATTGGACAAAAGATTTGAATAGATACCGCAGATATAGAGATGGCAAGTGAGCCCAAGAGAAGATGCCCAGCATCATCCATCATGGGAAATGCAAGTTAAAAACCACTAGGAGCGAGCCGGTGTGGTGGTGCTCGCCTGTAAACCCAGCACTCAGGAGGCTGAGGCAGGAGGATCCCTTGTGTCCAGGAGTTGGAGACCTGCCTGGTTGACATAGTAAGACCCCATCTCAAAGAACAAGGAAGCAAGCAAACAAACCCACAAATTATGGATCTGTAAGATCCATCTGCATCTATAGCAATGACTCAAATGGCTGGGTGTGGTGGCACATGCCTATAATACCAGTACTTGGGAGGCTGAGATAGGAGGATCGCAGGTGAGGCCAGCCTCAGCAACTTAGCCAGACCCTCAGCAACTTAGTGAGCCCCTGTTTCAAAATTAAAAATAAAAGCCAGGTGTGATGGTGCACACTGTAATCCCAGCACTTGGGATGCTGTCAGGAGGATTGCAGGTTGAAGCCAGCCTTAGCAATTTAGTGAGGCCCTTAGCAACTTAGCAAGACCCTGTTTCAAAAAAAAAAAAAAAAAGGCTGGGGGGAGTGTAGTTTGGAGGCAGAATGCCCCTAGGTTCTATCCTCAGAAACACACACACACACACACACACACACACACACACACACACACACACAAATGAGGCTACATGCTGTAAAATTCTATTCAGAGGCTCTTAGAAAAGACAGAACGATAGGGACAGAGAATAGATGGGCCAGCGCCAGGGTCTGTGACTAAGGATTGTCTAGAAAGAGTCATGGGGGCGGGGGGCTGAGCACACTGCTCTATAGCTTGATTGTGATTGTGGTTACATGACTGCATTGATCAAAATCTGGAGAACTACACACTGAAAAGAATGAATTATACTGCATGTAAATGAAAAGATGAAAAAATGAAGAATAAAAAGAAAGGTCCTCAGGAAAACTGTATAGCTTTCAAAAAAAATTTTTTTTTGCAAAACTGCTCCTCTTTCTGATCCTGCTGTGCAAAGTTAAATGTAAGATAAATTATGTCATGTTATGCTCTCATGTAATTTTGTGGGGAGAATTATGTTTAAAATATATAATTTATGTTTTAAGAATTACCTCAAAGTACTGAACATAGTACAAATTTGGTTGCATATGAAAATAGCTTGTTTCATCATTTTAATTTCATTTTTCAAAATAAATTAATTTCTAGCCAGGCATGGTAGCACACACTTGGGAGGCTGAGTAAGGAAGATTGCAGGTTCAAGTCCAGCCTCAGCAACTTAGCAAGACCCTCAGTGACTTAGCTAGTCCCTGTTTCAAAATAAAATAGATCTGGGGGTGTGACTTGGAGGTAGAGTGCCCCTTGGTTCAATCCCCAGCACCAAGAAAAAAAAAAGAAAAGAAAAAAATTCAGTTTCTCTCACACTATTTTCTATGGAATGTTGGAGCAGTGCTTTTGCAGGACACCATTTATCTTTGGAGAATGAGAGGCCCAGCAACAAATCCCTGGCGGACTCCATCCTGACCAGGATCAAAGCTCAGGATCTCCATTCCCCATGAACTCCAAGAATGACAGAGCATTAGGTAGGAATAGTACTTGGGAGGTTGAGACAGGATAATCACAGGTTCAAGGCCAGCCTCAGCAGCTTAGTGAGACCCTATTTAAAATAAAAACAAAATGTCGGGCATGGTGGTGCATGCTTGTAATTCCAGTACTTGGGAGGCTGAGATAGGAGGATCGCAGGTTCACGGCTAGCCTCAGCTACTTAGTGAGAGCCTCTGCAACTGAGTCAGACCCTGTTTCAAAATAAAAAATAAAATAGGGCTGGGGGTATAACCCAAAAGTAGAATGCCCCTGGGTTCAATCCCCAGCATCAAAAAACAAAACAAAATAAAAATAAAAAGGTCTGGGAGTATAGCTTGGAGGTAGAATGCTCCAGGTTCTATCCCCAGTACCAAAAAAGAAAGAAAGGGGAAAAAAAAAAGAGTAACAGAGCATTTGTTACTACACTTAGGTGAGGTCGCCCAAAAACCACAAAAATGCTTCCCAATGAACATACCAGAAATTATTTCCACAGAACTATGTCACTCATCCAGATGTAGATAAATTTCTCCTCTGGATCTAGCCCTTGTCAAGGTCTTTTTTATATGATACCTGGAAAATCTTGTATCACTTTTTTTAATGTGGTACTAGGGATTGAACCCAGAGGCACCTACCTCTGAGCTACACCTGCAACCCTATTTTACTTTTTATTCTGAAACAGGGTCTCACTAAGTTTCTGAGGTCCTCACTAAATTGCTGAGGCTGGCCGCAAGCCTGTGATCCTCCTGTCTCAGCCTCCCAAGTACTGGGATTACAGGTGCGTGCCACCACGCTCAGCTAAATCTTGTCTATTCATAGTCACATAATGTTTTATGCACTATTATATTACCCTAATTGGTCACCATCTCGCTCATGAAAGTTGGTTTGAAGGGACTCTTGGCTGTTTCCCCAAATTCAGCTCCCCCTCAGGATATGGCAATTTGTCATAAGAATATTTGAAAGGATCTAAAAGCAATTAAGCACTTTATACTTCTCGGAGTCTCCCAAGAAACAACATGAAGGAGTGTGTAAGCAGCCTGGACAGGTGAGTGCGGAGGCCTTTCCTAGAGCAGTAACAGGCACTTTGAAGAAGATTGAAGTCTGATATGGACGGAACCGTGATTACTGATAAAGCTCTGACTTGACCAGTAATAGGTCCTCAGCCTGGCGACTGTGGTCCTCAAAATGCCATCCTCAGAACAGCAGCTTGGGGGAGACAGGAATCTGTCCTTACGTGAAACATAAGCACGCTGAGGTTTGAGAACCAATGGTCTTTGGACAAGGAGGAAAGACCCCCAGACTCTCATCTTATTCTTTTCCTTCCCTCCCAAACACACAGAACTAGGAACAACACAGGATTCGGGTTTCCCCGGTTTCTACAGCCACTTACCTCCAGGAAGTGTTGCAATACGAGCATGTCGGGCTTCAAATCCTCCATCACAAGGACTTGTAACATTTCATCTAAGGCCTGGACTGTCTGGCAAGTGAGGAGACGTGGAGTGTTCAGGATGGATGACCACCACAGTGCCAGCTCGGCTCCCTAGGGACACTCCCCCCCTTATACCCTCCCACATGAGGAAGGAAGGGGGAGCTGGCCAGCTCTGCACCCCAGGTACCTTCTCACATGGCAGCCACACTCTGATGTTCCCTGTGCTGACCTTTCTTGGGCTCACTGAAGGCAAGAGCAGGTCCAGCCCAAATGGTAGGCCAAATAGTGAAATGTAGGCGTTGTGTAGTTCTCCCCAACAGAGATAGTCCCCTTGGGGTTCTACCCATTAAAGACCTATCCCAAGCTGGGCGTGGTGGCACACACCTGTATTCCCAATACTTGGGAGGCTGAGACAGGAGGATCACGGGTTCGTGGCCAAACTCAGCAACTTAGTGAGGCCCTCTGCAACTTAGTGAGACCCTGTTTCCAAATAAAAGCATAAAATAGGACTGGGGGTGTAGCTCAGATGTAGACTGTCCCTGGGTTCAATCCCCAGCACCACACACACACACACACACACACACACACACATACACACACACACACACACACACACACACACACACACGCGCACACGCACACACATACACATACCCCATCCTGTTGGAGTAAGGATGCTTTTTCCTGGGGATGGAACCCAGGGACAGTCTACCTCTGAACTACACCCCCAGCCCTATTTTATGTTTTTATTTGGAAACAAGGTCTCGCTGAGTTGCAGAGGGCCTCACTAAATTGCTAAGGCTGGTTTTGAACTTGCGATCCTCCTGTCTCAGCCTCTCAAGTACTGGGATTACAGGAGTGCGCCACCATGCCTGGCAGGATACTTTGATTTTTAAAACCAAAATTCCTAGGGAAGATTTGGCAATCTGCCGGTCAGTTCTTTCTTAGAATCTATGGATTTTATTATCAGACTGTCTCCTTCCAAGACTGAGGACCTCCTGAGACAGGGCGTGGATAGCGTGAGCGCACAGCTATTCCCAGGAAGATGGGCGAGTAAGCAGGCTTACTCTGAGCAGCACGTGGGCCATAGGACCACGGGCTCCTGGAAACCAAGGGGTCAGAGGAGGAGGGAGGCCAGGGAGCAAAGAGCACAGGAGGTGACCCCAAAGACAAATTCTCCCCATGGCCATCTCCGGCAAGAGGCCACAGGGGGGTTACCTGGAGATAGAGGCTGGCACTCTCCTTTCGGTCTAGACTGGGCATGATGAGTGGCAGAGAGAATATGCTGGAGATGCCAGCATTGACCAGGTCCAGTTTCTGGGATAAGAAGAATGGTGGATGCACCTGGCTAGGGGGAAAGGAGAAGAGTGGCGAGGGGCTCAGAGGCTGGGTTAGGTCTCCAGGACCTTCTGGGGGACCTGCTCTGCTCTTCTCCCTGAGGTACAGGGAGCAGCGGGCCACTTCCCAGTGACCCTGACCAGGGAAGGAGGACCCTGATTCTGGCTTTCCTACACTGGGTGCTCTCCTAGACGTCCAATAGATCAGAGAACAACCCTCCCGTGCCAGGATGCAGGCAGATGAAGTGGCAACCACAGGGCCCTGCCACCTACAGCCCCAAAGTCACGTTCCCAAGCCCTGCCCTTCTTCCCAACCCAAATGTTCCCAGTATCAGGGCCCCAGGGGCCATGAGAGGGTCACAGCCGGGAAGGAACCTCAGGGCCACCGCGCAGAGCATGGCTTGCTGACGCAGGTTGCTGTTCAAGATCTCAGTGGGTTCCTCTAGAATCAGTGCCTAGAAGGACCAGGAAGAAATGAGAAACTCCCTTAGAGACAGATCCTGGCTCGTGGGTGTGGGACTATCATCCTCACCCCGGGCGACCAACTCCCAGAAGAGCTGGGGTCTTTCTCACCTCGATTTTCTTGGCCAGGATGATTTTGGGGAAGTAATCGTTCATACTGCTGTCTGCTTGGGAATGGACAGCGCTGCTTAAAGTTTCCACAGCCCTGAGGAAATTGAGTTTGTCGAACTCCAACTAGGACAGAAGACAGAGACCCCTGCCCTTACTCTTCCTCCAAGAGGCACCCGAGACTTGCACCCTACACTTCGCCCCTCACACCCTCCCAGACTCAGGTCAACTGGGCCAAAGGACAGAGTGCACACTTAATTTCCCCCGTGCAGTGTCCCAGTCCCCTAAACAGGGGCTCACCAACGTCGTGGTCCCCTGTACAGCCCTCTGGGGACAGTGTGGCTAGGGGTCTATGTGGAAGAGCCTTCACACAGGAAGGGAGCTAAAAGACCTAAACCCCAGCACCCCTGTCCAGTAGCTGGACCCCAAGATTGTCCCACACCGAGAAGCAGCAAATCTAGTCCTCAAAACCTGAGGAAGCATGAACCCTCATATTTTCCTCCTCAATTCTCAAAAGTTCCAGAGAATTTCCTTACCATAGATCCTTTTTCTAGAAATTCCGTAATTAACTCATAGGCATCTCTTTCTGACTGGCGCAATCCTGAAAAGGGATGTGGATGAGAGGAGTTTAGGTGACTCTATCAGAGGGGTGAGGAAGGCAGAGCCACCCCCCCACCACCATCCTCCACTAAGAAGGCTCAGGAACCACCAGGGACCCATGCACAGCACCACGCTGTGAACCTCAGAAGCCAACGTGGAAGGCATTCCCAGGGCACTTAAGAGACTTTTCTCCATTAGACATGGCCAGGCACAGAAGAACTATGGGAAGAGAGAGGCCCTGAAGTCACTCCCAGTGGCCACAGATTTCTGGGGCTGTCCTACCCTGGCTTTGAAATTCCTGGCTGTGAATGGACTTGAAACCCTAAAGCAGCCCCGGAGCCTCCCTTGTCAACTGGGGTGTTATGTCCCTCAGGGCCCAGCCCCCTGAGCAGCCCCCAAGCCAAGGCACAGCGGGTGGGGTGGAAGAAGGAAAAGAAGCTGTACACCCCAAGTGGAGTCAAGAGGGGATGCAGCGCGAGAACAGAGATAGGGCAGTGCTGGGACCCAAAGCACCGTGGGCAACCGGCCTGAGCTCAGGCCGCTGGGCCTTTGATGTCACCCTGCAGATCCCCCCAGTGAGGCTTGCATGCAGGGGTTAAACGCTGCTGCTCTGCGATCAGCTCTCCTGCTTCGTTGACCCTGTGGCCTTCAGCAAATTAAACTCTCAATTTTAATTTCCTCATCTGCATTGTGGAAGATGATAGACTCTATTATTATTGATGTGGAGTTAAATGAATAAATGAATTAATATGCCTGGCATGGTGGTTCATGCCTGTAATCCCAGTGCTTGGGAAGCTGAGACAGGAGGATCCCAGATTCGAGGCCGGCCTCAGCAACTTAGTGAGACTCTGTTTCCAAATAAAAAATAAAATAGGGCTGGGGGTGTAACTCAGAGGTAGAATGCCTCTGGATTCAATCCCCAGTTCAAAAAAAAAAAAAAAGAATGAATACATGTAAGGAGTGATTTTAAACAAATTAATTTCCCCCAAGAAGACCAGCTAGGAGATTGTGACAATAATCCAGAAGGGAGACCAGTGGGGGCTCGCGTGAGGGGAGGTGGTCAGGAGTGAGTGGGATTCTGTTTTGAAGATCAGTAGGAATAGCTGATGGACTCGGCTATGAGTATGAAGAAAGACACAAGTCAAGAGTTTTGGCATGAGAAACCAGAAGGATCGAGTTGCTACTAATTGACATAGGGAACAGAGCTGGGGTTGGCAGTAAAGGCAGGGGTTCAGTTTGAAATATGTTAATTTTGAGATGTTCACTGGACCTTGCAGATGTCAATGAGCGGTTGGATTTAAGAACGAGACTGCAGTCCAGTGTGGTGGCGCACACCTGTAATCCCAGTACATACAAGGTTGAGATAGGAGGATCTCAAGTTTGAGGTCAGCCTCAGCAACTTAACGAGATCCTATTTCAAAATAAAAAACAACCAGGTGTGGTGGCACATGCCTGTAATCCCAGTGCTTGAGAGACTGAGACAGGAGGATCGCAGGTTCGAGGACAGCGTCAGCAAGTAGTAAGACGCTCATCAACCTAGCGAGACCCTGTTTCAAAACAAAAAATAAAAAGGGCTAGGGGTGTAGCTCAGAGGTAGAATGCCCCTGGCTTTCATCACCAGTACCAACAAAATAAAAAATAAAAATAAAATAAAAAACAGCCGAGCGTGGTGGCACACTCCTGTAATCCCAGTATTTTGGAGACTGAGGCAGGAGGATCACAGATTCAAGATCAGCCAATCGCAGGTTCTCAGACAATGTCCTGTTCCCAGCCCAGCTCCTGGGCTCTCAGGGAGGCCAACCTGCAAAATGGACAGGCCTGCAGAGACTAGAGCTATGAACAGACACTCACAAGCGAGCAGACGTGTGCTCATTAAATGGCAGCATGGGCCAGGCAACCGGCACCACTTCCCTGCCACTGCAGATAGTTGCAAGACGGCCCGGTCCAGGGCCAACCACTCACCGGATAAGTCTGGCTTCCAAAACTCATGGTAGCTCAACGGCTCAAAGCTCACTCTGTTTGGTTTTCGCTTTTGAGAATGTGGATTCATCTGCATGCGTGGGCAGCGGCCTGCGCCTGGCAATGAGAACTGTAGGGAAGCAGCGTCTACACCGGAGGAAGGAGAAGCTACAGGACACAGCCCTGGCCATGTACAAGAAAACAAATTGGGAAGTCGGGCAGCCTCCCATCCCCTCCCTGTGGGAAGATACGGGAGCCTTGGGAGAGCCCTGATTCAGCCTAACATGCCCAGGAGTCTTCCAGTCAGGGGTCTCCCTTCCTAGGGAAATCTCAGACTCAGGCATGCTCCCAGTTCAAGGCAGCCATTCCTCTGGGAGTCCTATGCTAAATCCCAAAGCCCCTCTTCTCAGAGGCTTCCGTCTCCCAATTTGTAATCCCCCTTCTGCCCTATGGTAGGGGAGCAGAGACCTGCCCCCCCCTCAGGTCTGCCCTCCCAGACACGGTCCAGAAAAATTTGCTTGTGGACCAGGAATAAACTACTGCCCGATCAGGTCCCCTACTGGCACATCCTGCTGCTGGATGTTACTCTTAGAAGAGCCTTGCTGTGGGGCCCTCCCCTGTCCCCTGTCCCCTGTCCCCTGTCACCTTCTTTTTTTTTTTTCTTTGGTATTAGGGATTGAACCCAGGGGTGTTCTACCTCCGAGCTACACCCCCGGCCCTATTTTTTTTTTTTAGACTTTGTTTTGAAACAGGGTCTCAAGAAGTTGCGGAGGGCCTCACTAAGTATCTGAGGCTGGCCGCAAACCCGGATCCTCCTGTCTCAGCCTCCCAAGTACTGGGATTACAAGCGTGTGCCACCATGCCCGGCTCCCAGTCCTTTTTTGATTTTTTGTTTTGTTTTTGTTTTTGTTTTTGCGATACTGGGGATTGAACCCAGGGGCATTCTATCTCTGAGCTACACTCCAGCCCTATTTTTTATTCTTTATTTTGAAACAGGGTCTCACTAAGTTGCAGAGGGCCTCACTAAGTAGCTGAAGCTGACCGCAAACCTGTGATCCTCCTGTCTCAGCCTCCCAAGTACTGGGATTACAAGTGTATGCCACCATGCCTGGCTTTTTTTTGTTTTTGGAACAGGGTGTCGCTAGGTTATTGAAAGTCTCACTACGTTGCTGAGGCTGTCCTTGAACCTGCGATCCTGTCTTAGCCTCCCAAGTACTGGGATCACAGGCATGTGCCACCACTCCTGGCTCCTTGTCTCCTTCTTTCAGCTGGTCTCTGTCCTGTTGCCTCTTTAGACAGGCCAGCCCCTGGGATCTACCTGATAGTTGGTCAAGATTTCCCTGGGCCTAGCCGGGCGTGGTGGCGCACGCTTGTAATCCCAGTACTTTGGGAGGTGGAGACCGGGGATCCGGGTTCGCGGCCAGCCTCAGCTCTCTCTCTCCCTCCCTCTCTCTCTCTCTCTCTCTCTCTCTCTCTCTCTCTTTCTCTCTCTCTCTCTTCTTAGTGAGGCCCTCCGCAACTTCGTGAGACCTGGTTTCAAAATAAAAAGTATAAAAAATAGGGCTGGGGGTATAGCGCGGAGGTAGAACGCCCCTGCGTTCAGTCCCCGGTACCGAAAAAAAAAATATTTCCCTGGGCCTAGCAATTGTCTAAGATACAAAATCAAGGGCTGGGGGTGCAGCTCAGTGACAGAGCATTTGCCCAGCATGTGTGAAGACCTGGGTTCGATCCCTAGTGCCACAAAACAAACAAACACATAAAATCAAGTACCCCGCTCCCCACAAACCATAACTAAGTAGAAGGTGGTCAGGCCTGAGATCAGGATGCCCACAACCCCTCCAGAGACCCTGAAGCTATCTTCCCTCCCAGCCTGCCAACCCCCAGCATGGAGTGTCCCCAGGCCCAAGATAGCCAGGCCCTTGAGACCTACAGATTCCCAGGGTCCCCAGGGAAGGTGACCCAGAGCAGGGCTGGAGGCAACCCTGATACAGCCATCTGCCTAGACCTTTCATGCCCTGCCCCTTTCCTGGCTGTGGAGAAGGACAGGCTGGCAGGGACCCCTTTACCTGACACCCTGGGCGCCTCAGATCCTGAGCACAGGCTTCTCCCGGCACCAAGGCTCCGGGGGGCGCTGTGCTCCGGACCCTGAGCGCCCCCTACAGGGCGCCCACGGGAATGATCCCAGCAGGAGCTCCCACCCCCACCCCTGTGGTGGGGGGGAGGGGGGAGGGAGGAGCTGTGAGCACTGGGGTGAGACCTAGGAGGGGCCTGTGGACAGCCCCTCCTCACCGTTCTCCAGCCCTGGAGAAGGGGTTGTTTCTCTAGAGCCTGTGCTCCGGCAACCAGGAACAGCTTGGAAGAGCTGGAGGCTCTTGATCACACCCATTTCTAACCACTGCCCAGCCTGGCCCAGCCCAAGCCAGACGTGAGTCTGCCACAAAACCAGGTCTTTTTTATTATTCTTTTTCTTGGGGGGGGGGTGCTGGAGGCTGAGCCAGAGGCATTCTATCTCTACCTCTGAGCAATACCCCCCAGCTCTCTTTTACTGTTTATTTTGAAACAGGGTCTCGCTAAGTTGCTGAATCTGGCCTTGATCCTGCGATCCTCCTGTCTCAGCCTCCCAAGTACTGGGATTACAGGCGTGCGTCATCATTCCTGGCTTCTGATCCTTCTAGGTAGCGACTTCCAGAGTCCCGCTCCTCAGGCTCAGGTGCAGACCTCAAGGAGCTTTGACAGGGCTTCGCAGGCGGCCTCCCTCTGCCTCCCCACCCATCCTGCCCGCTCCCCAGGGACCTGGGCAGACCAGCTGGAGAGGCCAGGTAACTTGGCCACCCTGGGCGGACACCCTGAGGGGCCGGCGCAGTCTCTGTTCAGAAAACTTGGCACAGAACACCCTTCATCCTTAGCTGAGGCGATCTCAAAGAACAGACTTTATTGAAGTATTTGGCACTGAGACCCATACAATTCCAGCCCCGCGGCTGAGGACAGGGCCACGTTGCAACCGCACCAAGGGTTATGTAGAACCAATAAGTTAATATTCGGAACGCTCAGAAACCTCCTCGCTCAGCCTGAGAAGTCTGGGGCTCGGGGAGGCACTGGGGAGCAGGAGAACTGTACACTGGGGAAAGGGGCCCAAGACAAACCAAACTGGGCAAACATAATGGGGGGAGGGAACCCAAAGGTGGGGACCGCTGCAGGATATGGTGAGAGCAGAGCCGTGACTCGGGCTCCCCTCCTCCCCCAGGTTCCTCTGATGGGCACCCTGGCTCTCTCAGCTCCCTTGTGTAATCAGTTACACCACTTTATCCCCTGTGGGAGAACTGAGCCTTTTGGGTTGGGCACCAAAGTTCTTGGACCTTCTGCTATAACCATAGTTGCTATCCCAGGCCAGACACCTTGCAGGGGGCAAGTTCTGCACAGGCAAAATTGGACACTTCTCCCTACCCTTCCTCCGTGCCTCCTCATTGAAGCAAGATGCCTACCTGGGCGTCTGCCCTGGCTACAAAGGAGGCCCAAGGACAAGAACCCAGGGGCTGTCGGTGGTCTCAACACAGGCAGCTACCAGGCTTGCCCTGTCTCAGCAGCTGGGACAATTTATTAATGCCCTCTAAGACAATCTAGCATCTCATCCAGGCTCAGAAGCAAGCATTCCCATGTGTGTACAAAGGACTTTCCCAGAGCAGGAGCATGGCTGGGCAGATAACAGAAGGAGCAGAAACTGTCCCCAGGTCCCAAACATGGCACAAATGTGGTCCCTTTCCAAAAATACTTGTAAGGTATTGGTTTTAGGGAGCACGGTGAAAGATGTGAGTGTGAGAAGTGGGCCGGCTGGCCCTCCAGCTGCCCAGTAGTGGGTTGTTTAAGGGTGAGCTGTTCCCACCAACCAACAGTGCAGGCCAGCCCCCAGCCCAGGACCCTCAGCTACAATTTGATGCAGCCTCAAACTGGAGGCTCAGAGGTCTGGGAGCCCAAGGGCATAGAGAGGGGATAGTGACTGGGGCCCCTAAAAGGGGGCTTATGGGGCAAGGAAATAGAAGAATCCAGGAAGACAAAACTCCACCAGGATAAAAGGCCCTTCACCTACCATTTGGTGTGCATCACAGAGCACATTATAAAAGGGGAAGGGGAGCTTCTCCAGCCTCTGGTCCCCAGAGACCTGGAAAATGTGGGAGAGAGCCCTTGTACACGTGTGTGTCACATCCAGCCTCCACCATTAAGAGCACAGGAGGGCCAGGGCCGGTTCTTGCTCAGAAACAAAGCACACAGCCCTCGAGGACTCCTGGGGGGCCCTTCTTGGCCACTTGTCTTGCATAAGGTGACAAATGCTGTCAGACAGGCAAGGCCTTAGGTTCACGAGGCCAGACTGTGGGGATAAAGAGTGATCATATTATAGGGATCTTGAGGACAAATCACAGATATAAATCCTCAGGTCAGGGCTTCTGAAAAAAACCTGTTTAAAAAAAAGAAAAGTCTCAGCCCCGGGTCATCGACCTGCGATGGGGGTGTGGAGCTGACGGAGGCACTTGAGGGTGTGGGGTCACGACCCCAGCCCCACTATGAAGCAGTCTCTTCCAGCGGTGGTCAAGGCACTCAGAGCAGAGTTACACCTGGCTGATGATCTCTCCATTCTCAGGGACAAAGACTTGCACAGGGGCCCCCTCGGGCGATCTCCGGAGCACGCACACCGTGGGCACCTGCCAGGGCAGGAAGGAAGGAGAAGGGGGTGAGCAAACCAGGTAGAAATACTGGGACGGCAAGCCCAGTTACACTCCCCTTGCCCCTTAAGGACACAGACCAGCAGCAGCAACAGGGCCCTGGCACTCAGCCCCTTCCTCCCCACGAGGCCCTATGTTTCCCAGGGACCACCCTTTATCCATTTGCCACTCCAGGGTCCTTCGGGGTGTGACAGGCACCCTGACCTCTTCCTTCCCCCCTTTCCTGGGCTCACTTCCCGTCACCCTCCCTGTCTGGCAGGTTGGGATGGGCAGGGCCTGGCCAAGGACAGGTCCAAGCTCGCAGAAAGGGAAAAGCACGTCAGCGGGAGGGTGCGGCCTGGGACTGGGCCAGGGTGCTGCCCAGCCTGGGATGGCAGCTGCAGCCCAAAGAGCCGGTGGGGGGAGGGGCTCGCAGCTGGGCTGCTGGGAATTTGGGGTCTCAAAGAAGCAGCCTGTTGGTAATTTCTAGAGTGCATCCCCCGCAGAACCCTCTGTACCAGGGAGGGAGAATAAAGAAAGGATTCATGCATGCTATCCCCACTTCCAGAATTAAGAAACTGGGTCCATAGAAACCAAGACTGCACTCCTAACCAGTGTCAGGGTGCTCTGTCCTATATACCACCCACCAGTCCAGAACCTGGCCTCTGGGGGCCCGTATGCTAACACTATCACTTATTTGGTACTCGCTATGCATTGTTCTAATCATTTTTATTTTACTGGGTTGTTTTTTTTTGCAGGATTTTTGTTTTTGTTTTTGTGTTTTGGTACTGTAGATTGAACCCAGGGGCATTCTACCTCCAAGTTACACCCCCAGTCCTTTCTATTTTTTATTTTGAAACAGGGTCTCTGAGTTGCTGAGGGTCTCGTTATATTGCTAAGGTTGGCCTGGAACCTGCAATTCTCTTATCTCGGCCTCCCAAGTACTAGAATTACAGGTGTGCACCACTGTGCCCAGCTGCTCTAATTGTGTTAGCCTGTGGATTGCCCTATGAGATAGCTCTTTACTACTATCTTCTAGAGGGGGAAACAGAGGCCCCAAGGGGTTAAGTAACCTGTTCAACCAGGTAGCTCATCAGTATTAGGACTGGAATTTGAACCTGGTAGTCTAGCGTGGGGGTCCATACTCTTAACTATGAGGCCACCTGCCTCTCAGATTGGTACTGTGGAGTGGGGTCAGGGAGGAACATGATGACAGGCAATCCCACATTCTGATTTCTGCAAACCTATTTCCAGACTCTCCCTTTGTCCTGGGCCCTCAAGTCAGAAAATTTCAGGGGATAATTTGTCTTGGATTTGATTATGAAAAAACTTATCTGCTTCGTAGATCT
The DNA here is from genome assembly GCA_004027185.1 of Glis glis. Lineage (NCBI taxonomy): Eukaryota > Metazoa > Chordata > Mammalia > Rodentia > Gliridae > Glis > Glis glis. Next base: position 1,464 of record PVJS01019058.1, on the reverse strand, counting down.
GTGCAGCCATTAGGGGGAAAAAACCCTCAGCTATCTGCCCGGATCATCTCTACCAGGGCACATGGCATGTGCTCTTGAGCTGGAAGTAGCAGGCAAAATTAGGAGATGCCCCAGGGAAGTCAAGAGTGCCTTCCAACGCCAAGAGGAAATGTTTTTCTGGCCTGATCTTCCAAGCCGGGGATCCCCTGGCCACTACTGCTGGTTGTGTGTCTATTTTTACTTATTTATTCATTTATTTATTTAATTTTGGTACTAGAGGTTCAACCCAGAGGTATTCTACTTTCAAGCTGCACCCCCAGTCCTATTTTTTTTTTTTTTTGGAAACAAGGTCTCACTAAGTTGCTGAGAGACCTCACTAAATTGCTCGAACCTGCGATCCTCCTGTCTCAGCCTCCCAAGTACTGGCATTACAGGCGTGTGCCACCAAGCCCCGCCATCTGCTTGCTCTGCGACCTTTCCCAGGGAAGCCCCTCCCGCTCGGCCCGGGGTACCTGCGTCCGGGGTCCCAGGGCTCGGCCGAAGCTCTCTCTCCCGGCGGGCAGGCTCCTGACGCGGAAGGCCCCTTGGCGGTCGAGCGAGTGCGGGCGGCTGTTCCGGAGGCGTGCGCGCTCGTGCCACCACTTGAGCTCCTCGGAGACGGCCGCCTTGCTGAGCGCCCGGCCCGCGGGGCTGTCCTTGAGCGAGGGCGTGCGCACCACGCGGCTGTGCGCCGGCACCAGGCGCTGGTAGCGCAGGGGCGCGCCGTCCTCGGGGTGCGCGGCGCCCAGGCCCGCGCGGCACAGCTCCCACTCGCCCGGCGGCAGGTGGCCCTCGGCCACCATCACGTACCGCCCGGCGGGGAGGTACCCCGGGGGCAGCAGCAGCTTGGGGTAGTGCGGGCCCCAGGCCCCGCGGTGGCGAGGCGCCTCGGGGGGACCGAGAGGCCGCAGGAGGGAGATGTCGGGGCTGCTGCTGCCGGGCGAGGTGGGGTGGGAGATGCTGGAGACGTCGGAGCCGCTGTCTTCCGAGCAGGAGTGGCAGGCGGAGGGCAGCGGGGGCTTGCTCGGGTTGAAGCAGGAGTCGGGCACGGTCACCGTGTAGTGAGTGGGCCGGCGGCGGGGAAAGGCGCTGCGGCCTCGGCCCTCCGCTCCAGCCCGGAAGGAATCCACCCTGCAGAGGGCAAGGAAGTGCACTGAGGGTGGCTGGGGGGACACTGCAGGAAAGCTCCACCCCAAGGCACTGCAGGACACCCGGCGCGGTGGCGCATGCTTGTAATCCCAGTACTTTGGGAGGCGGAGACCAGAGGATCCGGGTTCGCGGCCAGCCTCAGCTCTCTCTCTCTCTCTCTCTCTTTCTCTCTCTCTCTCCTTAGCGAGGCCCTCCGCAACTTCGTGAGACCCAGTTTCAAAATAAAGTATAAAAAATAGGGCCGGGGGCATAGCGCGGAGGTAGAACGCCTCTGCGTTCAATCCCCGGTAAGATCGG
>PVJS01019057.1:0-34158 GCA_004027185.1 Glis glis | reverse complement strand
TTGAAACCGGGTCTCACGAAGTTGCGGAGGGCCTCAATTAGTAGAGAGAGAGAGAGAGAGAGAGAGAGAGAGAGAGCGAGCTGAGGCTGACCGTGAACCCGGATCCTCTGGTCTCTGCCTCCCAAAGTACTGGGATTACAAGCGTGCACCACCACGCCCGGCCTGTTTACCTTTAATTATGATACTCCTGCCACATGTGGAACCAGTTTCCTATTGCATGTACAGGCATACTCACATGCGCAGGGCATGTTTCTGTGCAAACATGCACATAAACAGCAGAGGCACACACTTAGACTTGCCTTTGCATCAAAAGATTTGTAAATAATTAAATGGATTAGAAAAATACTGTCTGTCTTAGGTGAAATCTGGCAGGTACTTGAAAATACATGCAATTGAGTTAAAATTGTTTCAGGTTTAGTAAAGTAAATCTCAATGTAGAGACGGGAATAAATACTACAATAAAATTTAAGTTAAGACTTAGTTTCAAATGGAACATACTTCAAATAGTTGGAGCTTATAAACAAGCAAGCCATAATAAGCCATATTCCAGATTTCTGGCCAACTGAAATTTCACTGGCATCTTGTTCTAAGAGAAAAACAGAGTGAACAATATCTACAGATTTTACTGACTACCAACCAGAGAAAACAGCATCATTTATTAAAATGCTGGGAAGTTGATAATGATGATGATGATAAACAAAACAGATAATAGTGTCTGGGATTTTGGATGTCTTCCACCTACACTTTCTGAATGTGTAAAGAGAAAAGCATGCATCTGCTGTACCAGATGGTTTATATTTGTGATGCCCAAGGAAAAAGAAGAGTATGGAAAACAGAAAGACATGCTCCTACTGATACTAATAGTTTAGTGTTCAAATTATGCCACGAGCATTTTTTCTCTATAGGACATTAATGTTCCTATGCATCAAAAAGAAATTTTAAAAATGAACTCTTAAGGAAAGAAGCAGACTGAATTTAAATGCATTTTTTCCTTGTAGAAAATGCAACCCTCTAATCATCGGAGGGATTTTATCATTTCTAACGCATTATTATTTTTCTTAACTTCTGACAAAGCATGGTTCAGGGAGGAAAGACTTCCTTTTTAGACTGTCTGTGTGCATCTTCCTGATTCAAAGCACAAGGTCAGGTTGAATGCCCCCTTATTTCTTGACTTATTTTAATGTCTGTCTAAAGAAGGATTGCTTTCAGAAAGATATCAATTCCTTTATCTTCTAGCATGAAATCAGCTCAGGGCATCTCTTAGTGTAAGCCCTGTTTTCATATTCATTTCCCAGGATTAAAATTGGCATGTATTTTGAGACGGGTGTGATCAAGAAGGAAAGCTCAATTTCAGTTCACCTGTCTCCAGGTTCCACAAATATTTTGGCTTAAAAATTTGAAAAGTTTTATTTTCATGTTTATGGCATGCCAAGTAACCAGAAAAACTTTTAATCCCTACGTTTCTACTTAACTGATAGGGTATGTAACAATTACTTATAAAGTTTTCTTTTTGTTATATGAATAATTTATTAGAACAGTTTATGCATTATAAATTGGTAGCATATATGCCAAACTGTTTGGTTATTGAATTAATTAGTTAATTAATAGTGGTAACATGGAAGCTATTCTAATCCAGGAGCAAATATGGCCAAGATACAAATCGCATATTTCATTAAACAAGTGTATGAGATTCTTTGTCTTATGGAAATCTAACTGTACTTATTTTCATAGAGCATACTACTTAAAAATTTAAGATAGCAATTTACACAATGGTGTCAAATGTCTTAAAAATAATAGTTAAATATATGCCACAGAAAGAGAAGGAATAAAGGCAACACAATAAAGTAAAGTAAAATCCTTTTTTATACTTAAGGTAGTTAACATTCAGTTCACAACACTTTATTTTGTCGCACAAATATAAAGTTGTTTTTAATGAAATGCAGAGCTTCTAATGTAATGGTTTTGTTTTTTTTCTGTAGATGAATGTCCAAAAGCTTTTAAAGTTTAAATAAATTTTTGCAAGAATAAATTCATGATTATACCTGTAGAAAAGAGATAAACATTTACTAGACTTTAAGTGGTTACAATGAATCATATTAAAGCCATACCATATAAAATTCTATCCTTGACTTGATCATTTAATATTATTTATATATTGCCAAAATATATTGAAAATGTATCACAGAGTAATGCAAAATTATAGTGAAAGAATCATAGTAATTTTTCAAACAGTTAAAAGTATGAGCCTATTATTTTAGCTAGGGATACAGATTTTAATAGAATTAAGGCCATGAAGTTAGTACTGTTTAAATAGTCCAATAACAAAATGTCTTATCCCATACAAAGAATGACAGATATTTCCGAGATATATATGTTCTGACCTTAAGAACAAATGAATCAGCTTAAGTGGGTCAGTACATATTCACTGCAAGTAGGAATGTTGTGACCATTTACAAGTGGGCTCTTGGTTATTCAGTTCTTATATTTTACCTATTTAGGATTAGATAATTTTTTGTATGGGGTAACACTTGTGTTATACATTTTTGTTTCCCTCAGTCCATGCCTCAGTTCCCTGAAAAAATTACAACCTTTAGTGGTAGACTGGATAATGTCCCTAAAAGATTCCCACATGCAAATCCACAGAATTGTGGAAGGTACTGTACATAAGTGATAAAGATATTGAGATGAATATCTATTTTTGGTTGGTCCCCAATGTAACAACAAATGTCCTTAAAATAAGGAGGAAGAGGGAGATTTCATGACAACATGACAGAGCAGTGGGAAGCAAAGCCAGAGAGATGATACTATCCACTGAAGATGGAGGGACAGATGGAGATGGAACAAGGAATGCTGGTGGCCAGCAGGAAGTGGACCAGGCCAGGAGATAGGTTCCTTCCTAGAGACACCAGACTGAGGGCAGCCCTGTCAAAACTCTGATTTTAACACTGTGATATCCATCTTTAGGTTTGTAGCCACTAGAATGGCAAGAAAATAAATTAGCATTATGTTAAAGTCACCAAATGTGTGATAACTTCTTAAAGAATAAGTAAAAAACGAGTAAACTCTCACAATATATATTGTCAGAGAATCATAGAATTATGTTATTTTCCTAAATAATGCATATTAAGTTGCCTCAGTCAGCTCGGGCTGCCATACCAAACTAGCAGAGACCAAGAGGCTCAACCAACAGAAAAGTATAACATTGAATTCCCAGAAAAGTTGGTCTTCTGATGAGGACTCTCTCCCAGGCTTAGGATGGCCACCTTCTTGCTATGTTTTGATATGATGGAGAAAGAGATAGATAGATGATAGATAGATAGAAAGATAGATAGATAGATAGATAGATAGAGCCCATGGTTATAACTGCATTTAATTTGATTATATCTTGATAGGAAAACTGTTCAAATGTAGCATTGGAGGTTAGGGCTTCAGCATAGAATTATGATGGCACACAACTCAGTCTGTAATGTACCTTAAATCTCAAAGCCAGTTGTGTTAATGTGATAAAAAGTATTATATAAGCATATGAACAGACTTTTATGTAATATGGGTTGCTACATAGATCGAAAAGATAAAACCTTCTGCATTTTTTATCACATTTTAAAATAATCAACATGAAAACATAAAATTGTAATCTGGAGATTTTTCTATTTATTGCAGGTAGATAGTTATCTCACTAATTCAGAACTTCCATAGATATGTTTATGGAAAAATCAAACAACTTCTGTCTCAATCTCAGATTTTACTTCAGTCTTATCTACTAATACCTGGTTTTCAACACACTCACCTCCCAAATTTTATATTTTGCTTACCTGGCTTCTACTTATTAATTCATTAAAATAACATAGTATATATGTTATCTTTTATTTCTATGATATAAAGTTGAATAAACAGACCCTTGCTATTAAAGAGTTTGTAGCTCAAAAATTTCTAGAAAAATAGTAACAAGGGAAATCTATGAGTAACTACCATGTGATAAATGCTACAAAAAAAAGGATGAGGAATTCATAGTGGAAGCTGTTTTAATGTATTTGAAGAAGACTATAATGAGTCAGAAACTTGGGTGAGTCTTTGAGCCCTGTGCTTTACCACACAGAAGGGTATCCTCTACATTGACATGAAGGCTTAAGAGAATGACATTATTTGAGAGAGGGGGGTGGTACTATTTGGGGTTCTCATAGGATTATGAAGGATGGGTTAAAGAGCACAGTGAAAGGAAATAAAATATAAACAGGAGATAATGTCGATGTTTTGGAGAAAAACTATTTGATTTCCCTAAGCTACTGAACGTGACTTTTTTCCAGTCTTAACCTTTTGTCTAACCTGATTTATGAGTTTGGTTCAATTTAGCTGGTCAGATAGACACTTGAATGCTAGCTCCCCTAGATTGCTCATTCTTTGATATACACAGTCATTATGTTGAGCCATCTAATACTGATGGCTACATGGTAGTCAGGGAAGACATGGCTGGAAGTTGAATTTAGTGTTAAGAACCAATATGTCCAAGAAGAAGGGCATTCAATAACCTAGCATCATAATTTGGGGAAACTGACTAGTCAAGATATAAATTCTAAGGGAATTTTATTTAAAAGAGGCAAGAAAAATAGGAAATAGGATCTGATCTCCAGAAATGTGATGGGTAGGAATTAAGACAGAGAATCTAGTAAATAAAGAACAATGCTTAGCTTCTTCTAGACAATGTGATATATTTGACAGTAGAGAAGAAGGAAGGCTGGGGCACTCTACCAGTCTAAGGGGTCAAGGGACCATTGAAGAAGTGACAGACCTGCTCTCCCTTCCTGTGCTGGCTCCCTGGTATAACCCTGGTATAAGCAAATGTAGCATCATTTGCCAACTCCCCTGTTACTGGTGAAGAGATGCTATAATTGAAACAGAATGAGGTACCACTAGCTCAGGACAGGGCCGCACCAGCTACAGGATTTCATAAAATATATTGTACACTTAAAATTTTTTTAGTGGTAGGTGACTACAACTTCCTCTATTTCTACTACATAAACTTGATTTCTGTCTTAACTGCTCAGAATATTTTCTTCCTTAATGTTCTAAAGATTATTCTTAAGACTGTTCTCTTTCTCGGATTATTTAATGAGATGTTTAATATAAAATCATGACAATATATATATGTAGCATAAGACAACTGAATATTAGAGAAAATTTTTCATCTAGATATAAAATACTAGAAAAGATAAAATATTAAAAGTATCTATATCACCATAGACACAGAAATAAATTCCAGACAAAGATGAAGCACCAACTTAAATACATACTAGAAAATAAAAAACAACTTCTTTTGGACTTTGTGAAATAAAATAATTCTTAAAAGGATATAAACAGCCAGACTTGGTGGCACATGTTTGAAATCCCAGGGAGGCTGAGACAGGAGGATCACAAGTTTTCAGCCAGCCTCAGTAACTTAGCGAGACCCTGTTTCAAAATAAAAAATTTAAAAAATAGGACTGTTGGTGTAGCTCATAGGTAGAACGCCCCTGGGTTCAATCCCCAGTACCATAAAAAAAGAAAGGATATTTTGCAATCCTTAAAAGGACATAATCAAAATATAATATATATTATATATGAATAAATGTATCTATAATAATATATAACATAAAATGTACATATAAATAATATATAACTGTATAAAATTATTAGTAATAATTTTGCACTTAAGGCACTGACTAGAAAATATGTGTCATATATGACAAAGTACTAGTCACTACATGTTGAAAATACTTCTAAAATGAGTCAGAAAAAAAGCCAGACAAGACAACAGAATTCTACAGTAGATGGAGATACTTCATTAGTTTGGTTTCCCCAAAATCAAAGGAGTCTATCTGGGAGGTAATCCCAGGCAGGAAGAGTAAGGGTGGGGGCGAGTGATGGGGAAAGGATGAAAAGCCAGTGCAGACTTCAGTTGTACAGGTTGATGTTACAGACAAAGGCTCAATACTGCTGGGACCTCTGAGAGGTGAGCAAAGAGCCTACACATTTTTTCTTTAAAAAGGAGAGTAAGCCAGATGATTCTATTCCTGGCACTGATTCCTAAACTCCACTGTGTGAGAATTGACCCTAAGGGTTAGCTAGCACTTCAGGGCAGTGCTTGAGAAGCTGCTGAGCGAGCTCCTTTGGCCTTCCAGAAGGCCCGGGGGTAAAATGCTGAAAGTCTCTCATTGCAATCCTGAGGCTGGCTGCTGGTTGTGCAGAGTTTGCAGGAACTGCCCTCTCAATTTGCCTCCTATAAAATCAGAGATGAGCAAAGAGGATGTGACCGATATCAGAGGCGTCTTCTGCAGATAGATACAAATGAGCAATTTTCAAAGGAAGAATTCCAAATAAGTGATAAGTATATTAAAATAATACTTAACCTTTCTATAATCAAGGAAATGAAAATAAGTCACAAAAGAGATGACATTTCACTCTTTTCAATATTAGATAAAAATAACATCTGAAACTATCAGTTGATGGGAAATTGTGAGGAAATAGTAACTTTGATGCGCAGATGGTTGAAATGCAAATTTGTGTAAGTACTCCTATAAAGAATTGAAATGGAAGCTAAAAATTAGCATACCTTCTGATCAAGCAATTATCCTTTCTATATACCTGAAAAATAACCCAAACCACTATTACCAGAAAAAATATATATTCGTGGGATAGAAACAGAAAGCAGCACCTAAAATGAAATAACTTGATTTATATTTAAGAACTTGGGCAGGTTTCAAGATTATACTATGCAGAAAGACAAGTTTTATAGTAGATAAAATATTATATAAATTACATGGCTTAAAACACATTGAAACAATGGCATATGTGTATGCGTGTGCATGTGCACACACATGTGTAGAATACCACTATAGATGTATGGCCTGGAAAGAAAGAGGACTAAAATTAGGTAGATAAAAAACAGATTTCACAGGGCATGGTGGTGCACGCTTGTAATCCCAGTACTTAGGAGGCTGTGACAGGAGGATCACAGGTTCGAGGACAGCCTCAGCAAGTAGTGACAGTCATCAACCTAGTGAGACCCTGTTTCAAAATAAAAATAAAATTGGGCTGGGGGTATAGCTCAGAGGTAGAATGCCCCTGGGTTCAATCCCCAGTAACACACACACACACACACACACACACACACACACACAAAATGGGTTTCAATATTATATGTAAAGTAACTTTAATAGGTAAAAACTGAATTTTAATGAAACCAATATATGTTTTGTTAAATTTTAGTGGCTTGTACAAAGGTAATATCATTCAAAATTTAAAACTACAGAAAACAAAAATCAATCTAGCAAATATAAAGAGAAATGACAAATGTTTGATGGCATGAATATGCTTAACCTGACTTAAACATTACATACAATCATTAAAACATTACATGGTACCCCACTAATATGTACATTTTTTATGTTCTTATGTATAAAGAATGAATTTTTAAAAAGAAAACACATGTTAAAATATAAGCGAATCATAGCATCTTCTGTGGCGAGAGAAATAGCTGGTGGATGTTCAGCCAGGAGCAAGGATCAGAACACGGCATTAAGCAACTTCACTAGTGCCTCTGCTGCTGGCACCCTGAGCACAGGCACAGGGATCCTGCCACCAGATCCTCCTGTCTCTCAGAACCAAGTGCAACTCTACAACCTTCGCCAGAATGGAACCCTAGCAGCCTCTTCTCACAACACTTTCTTCCAACTAAAATTCACCAAAATTTGTTTAATTGACAGAGTTGATGTCTCGATACTACATGGTAATATGCAAGCAGGGACAGGGACTCTGTGTGTGTGTGTGTGTGTGTGTGTGTGTGTGTGTGTGTGTATTTTTAATTTTACTTTAAGTTCAGTAAGTCAAACAGAATCAAGAAGCTCAAAATATGCTAAGGGTCACAGAGGTAAAGCGGACTGTTGTAAAGGTTGTTGCTGTATGTTGCTGTGTCATTGTTATATGAGTTGTATATATTTGTGTGTACACACACACACACGCACGCATATAAATTTATTTATTTTTTATTTTTTGGTACTGGAAATTAAACTCAGGGGCATTCTACCTCTGAGCTATACCCCTAGCCTTTTTTATTTTTTATTATGAAACAGGGTCTCACCAAGTTGCTAAGGGTCTCTCTAAGTTGCTGAGGCTAGCCTCTAACCTGCAATACTCCTGTCTCAGCCTCCTAAGTACTGGGATTACAGGAATGTGCCACCATGTCTGGTCCTATTATATATATATATTATATATATATATTTTTTTTTTGCGGTACCGGAGATTGAACCCAGGGACATTCTACCTCCGAGCTACACCCCCGGCCCTATTTTTTATCCTTTATTTTGAAACCGGGTCTCACAAAGTTGCGGAGGGCCTCACTAAGTAGCTGAGGCTGGCCGCGAACCGGGATCCTCCAGTCTCCACCTCCCAAGTACTGGGATTACAAGCATGCGCCACCATGCCCGGCCTATTATTTATATTTTTAAAAATACAAAAATGTGTCTTCTTTTATTTCCTCTAAAATGGACTGAAATTAAACCTGTTTTCAATAAGCAGTACTACAATTTTATTTCTCAATTTACATTTTAAATCCAAAGGTACTACACTTAGAAGTGAATAGAAAGAAGTGCTCTGAATTGCATTTTGGTATGTTTCAGTAACTATATGTGGCACACTTACTGGGGTATAATCACATATACTACTCCCACTGACTACAATAGCCTTTGACTGCAGCCAGCAGCTCAGTCTACACCATACAAATTTATTAGATGCATGGTAAATAAAAATAAGAAAATAATAATATGGTTACATAATAAGTACTTTAAACAAAGAGATAGATCCAGAATTGTCAGCAAAGCCAAAAAATCAGGCTGGGAGGCTGCCCAGCAATGTCAAACGGTAACATACAATTACACTTCTGAGAACCTAGTCTTCGCCCATGAGACCCCTCTTAGTGGGTCACACTGCCAACACTGGACACCCAATGCCCAAACTCCTCCTCTCTAATTCTGAAATCCAGATGTCTTTGCCAAGGCCGTTGGACCAAACATTGCTTCAACAAGGTACTGTGTTTCTCCATTTTTGTAAAATCCCAGGTCTAGCATGGGTACATCTGTCTAGCAATGCTCATTTCATGACTGTGCCCTAATTTTAAGAAAGATGACAGAGCTGGTTTGCAGCAAGTCCCTGGTCCAGACAGGACTAGAGTGGAGAACTTCCTCCCAAGTGGGAATGATGTTATAAAGATGTTGGTGTCCACCTGGATAACAGATACTCACTTGATTCAACTTGTTCACTTACCCACATCGAATACCCTCACATTCTTTAATATTCAGCTTCCATACAACACAAAATGCCACAGCTCACATAATGTCACTATTCCAGAAATATTCAACTATACTGTCTGACCTTTCTCCTCCTGATCTCTGATCTAAGTGCTCTACTAGCCTGGATCAAAATGAGCTCCATTGCTGTCTGGTTTTAGGTGTGTTTGGCCCAATAGGGATCCCTGGCAGGAAATTAGACAAAAGAAGAGAGTGAGCTACTAGGTGTTGATCCTCCAGCCTTTCTCCCTGTGGGATTGCCTCGGGCTGGCTGCATTTTTCAATGGAAATTTAGCTCTTTACATTTGGAATTGATTTGATGTCTAATTGTTATCTTCTGGGTTCCCATTATTGCCGCCTCTGCTCCTCTCTTTGGGCTTAGTGGTGTATAGCCTCGAGGGAATTACTATGCTGTCTGATGGTTTCCCTACATTTTGTCACTTCTTTGTCAATAGCCCCCTTTTTCAATATTTCTGAAACAGTGCAGGTGCTACTTCCTATAAGCTGATGGATACATCAAATTTTTTTATTAAAAAAAGACTATTCTCTTTGACCAAAGGAAAATATCCCAAAGTCTAATGTGTTAACTGTATCTAGCTTTAACATAAGATTTCTATTTTGTCATGGCTTCCTCTTTTATTAAAAAAAAATAGCTGGGCATGGTGTCACACTCCTGTAATCCCAGTATTTGTGAAGCTGAGACAGGAGGACCACAGGCTCAACTTAGTAAAACTCTCATCAACTTAGTGAGACTATGTTTGTTTCAAAATAAAAAAAAATAAAAAGGGGATGAGGGTGTAGCACAAAAGTAGAATGCCTCTGGATTCAATCCCCAGTACCACAAAAGAGAAATAATAATAATAATAATAATAATAATAATAATAATAATAGAGAAGAAGAAGAAGAATGATAATGACCTCCATGTTGGAGGCCGGGACAGTAGTTCAGCTGTAGTATGTATGGAGCCTTAGGTTCAATCCCCAGTACCACAAAACAAATAAACAGACAAACATGCAAACAAACAAGACTAAAAACAAAAAAAACCCTCCATGTGGTTATAATCTATAAAATATTTTGTTAACCTACCAATACGAATAAACGCTCTAAAACTAAAAGGAAGTCAGGAAAGAAGAAAATAAAAAAGAAAGGTAGTTTAAATCTCTACTTAGATGTGATACAGCAAGACATATGTGTACATACCATGGTCCTAGGTTTTGAAACCCTTCACTAATCCTTAAAGGAAGATAAGTCTGCATCCTCTGCTCATCATTCCATGTTTCCTTGGTCCCAGCCAGCTATGTTGTTTGGAATTCTTCACCTGTTGGATCGACTGTACTTTCTGTCCTGAGAAATCTGACATCTTTGTAGGGTTTTGTTTTGTTTTGTTTTTTGTTTGTTTTTTCCTACAGTTCAGTTATAGTTTGTCTGCTTGATAAAGTGTCTTAAATTGTCCCCTATTTAATTTAGAGACTACATCTTGGATTAAGGAAGAGAGGCAAAAGTGAAAATATGATGATAATAGTCCTGAAGAACTAAAGGGGAATTTAGGGTGGATAATGACATTGAAGATGGAGAAAAGTGAACAACATTAGAAAATATTTTGGAAGAAGGGGCACAACAGAACTTGCCAATGAATTGCTTATGGGAAGAAGATGAAGAGAGAATCAAAGACAACTTAGAGGAATTTAGATTGTGTATCTGGGAGAATGTACATGCCATTGAATAAGATGAAGAAAGTTAATGTAGGAAAACATTTGACTGATGCTATCAAGAGGTCACCATGGGATATGCTAAGTTTGAGATGAATATTAAAATATCATGTAAAATCCAGTTTTATCACTCTAGAATTTATAAGGAATGTTGAAGACTAGCTATGAAATTTCAGGAGTTTTTATTATACATGTTTTATTTGCAGCCATGTGATTGTCCTGGGGAACTAGGGAGATAATATAGAAAAAAGAATGGCAGTGGCCGTGGGCAGAGTCGGCCGGGCGGGCCGGCATTAAATTGAAAAGAAGATGTCCCTGTATGATGACCTGGGAGTGGAGACCAGTGACTCAAAAACAGAAGGCTGGTCCCAAAACTTCCAACTCCTGCAGTCCCAGTTTCAGGTGAAGAAGGCGGCTCTCACCAGGCCAAGAGCCAGAGGATAAAGCAAAGTACAGTTCTGGCCCCAGTCATTGACCTAAAGAGAGGGGCGCCTCAGACAACCGGCAGATTGTAGACACAGCTCCGCATGCAGCAGCTGGCCTCAGGGAAGTTCCCAGCGAGTTTTCTGCAGGGGAAGTTTTGATTCCCTTAGCTGGCGAATATGATCCTATCCTAACGACTATGAGAAAGTAGTGAAGCACCAAAGAGAGGAACGACAGAAGCAGCGGGAGCTGGAAAGACAGAAGGAGATAGAAGAAAGGGAAAAGAGGCGCAAAGGCAGACATGAAGCCAGCGGGTTTTCAAGGCGACCAGATCCAGATTCCGACGAGGATGAAGATTATGAGCGCCAGAGGAGGAAAAGAAGTAAGGCGTGAACTCAGATGCTGTTTCAACAGGGCACAGTCCCACGGTTTGCTCTTCACACTCAACTTGATAAATAGTTGTTTAACGTTGGTTTGGATATTTTGTTCCTCTGAAATCTCAGCAGTCCATATTTTACATAACAGTATGGGAGGAGCTTCCATTGTCCCACCCACTTCCCTTGTAGAGAAAGACAAAGAGTTACCCCGAGATTTTCCTTATGAAGAGGACTCAAGACCTCGATCACAGTCTTCCAAAGCTGCTATTCCTCCACTAGAGTATGAGGAACCAGATAGACCGACATCTCCAACGGGGCCCAGCTACTCCTTCCTCGCTAATATGGGTGGCACAGTAGCACATAAGATCCTGCAGTAGTACGGCTTTCGGGGAGGCCAAGGTCTGGGGAAGCACGAGCAGGGGCTGAGCACCGCACTGTCGGTGGAGAAGACCAGCAAGTGGGGCGGCGAGATCATCTGGGGGACGCGACCGAGAAGGGCGAGGCCCCGATGCATCTAAGAAGTCAGACTCAAACCCGTTAACTGAAATACTGAAGTGTCCCACTAAAGTGGTCCTGCTGAGGAACATGGTTGTTGCAGGAGAGGTAGATGAAGACTTGGAAGTCGAAACCAAGGAAGAATGTGAAAAATACGGCAAAGTGGGAAAATGTGTGATATTTGAAATTCCTGGTGCCTCTGACGATGAAGCAGTATGAATATTTTTAGAATTTGAGAGAGCTGAATCAGCAATTAAAGCTGTTGTTGATCTGAATGGGAGGTATTTTGGTGGACGGGTAATAAAAGCATGTTTCTACAATTCGGATAAATTCAGGGTCTTGGATTTGGCGGAACAAGTTTGATTTTAAGAACTGGAGTCATTTCTGATGATCCTTAAATGAGCTGCAGACTGAGCAAACAGAAAAGGCCACAGCTTCAGTGGCTGTTGGATACTGAGACTGGGAAGGACTTCTAAGATACATGTTGACTGATCCCTTTTTTATTTTGTGGTTTTTTAATATAGTATAAAATCCTTTTAAAAATAAAAAAAGAATGGCACTGTATAAATTTGTGGGAACCCCATACATAGAGTTTAGAGTTTAGATAGAGAAGAAATCATCTAATGAGTCTGACGAAGATTAGTCACAGAGGAAAGAAAAAAAGTTACCTTAAAAGTGTGAAGTCACCGAAGTCAAAACCGTATTTACATCGGTGTTATTGTTAGATATAGAATGTCCCCTGAGGAATTCATGCATCAATGTTCAGAGTTGATATAATTTGGTCATTAAGGCTATAATCACATCAATAGGTAAGTTCATTGTAATGAATTTACTGGATTGTGATCTAGGTCATGGGGTGGTTTCCTGATGGTGTGGCTTTAGGGACTGCACTTATGTCTCTGAATCCCTTTACTAGCTCTCTGGCTTCAGGTTTCCATAATGTGAGAGCAGAGCCTTGCTCTTTCCCTCTCTCTGCTTCCCACTGCCATGCCCTGAGCTCTGCAGACCCGGGCTGATGTAGACTGAACCCTGAAATCTGCAAAAACTGTGAGCAATCAATTTTCCTTCCTCTAAATTGTGTGGTCAGTTGTTTTGGATCACAGCAGTGAGAATGTTGACTGAGACAATCAGAAAAGGTGGGGAATATCATTGAAAGATTCTGTAAGGTAAAGCAGAGGCCAAAAATGTGAGCAATTGTTTTGGTAAAAGTCAGTTGCTAATGAGCTTGCTGAAAACACTTCAGCTCAGTGGGCTGATCCAGAGATGGAGTACTGTGGATTTTGGAGGGAATCTAGACGAGGCAGTGTTGACAGCTGCAGGCAGATTCACTGAGAAGCTAATGAGGCTTAACTGCTCCTACTCCTGGCATGGTTGGCCCCTGCCTGTCTAGCTGCATTTAGGCACCTCCAAAAAAGAAAAAAAAAAGTGACCATTTATTTTCATCTTTTTTGTAACTTGTAATCCTTAGTAAATCGCTCGCACCACAGCAACAGGTAAGCTACTGAAAGTTATGTTTTCTTCCATAATACTTTTCTCAGTAAGGCTTTGAACATAAGGTTTTATGGAGATTGATATTTGTTTAAATACATCTGCTCAAGTAACATAGCATAACTCTCACTTTTAACACTGTGAGTTGTACTACCACTGTGTATTTTATGACTTTTTTTTCAATAATAATAACAGTTGGCCCTGTGAGCCTGCTTAATGACCTATAACTCCTTCAGAGAAAAATTGCAAATGTTGAACTCAACACTGCTAAGCTGTTTTTCAAATCATATTTGACATTTTAAAATACCAGTGTATTTTATGAATAAACCTGTTTAAACAAATTACCCCCAAATAATGGATAAAAATGTATCTGATGTGCAAAATATATTCAATTATAGTGCAAAAAATAAATTTAACACAAGTCATTTGGCATATACACCTTCAAATAAGTGTAAGAATGCCATACTGGAAGTTTATCACATCTGCACAGAAAAATCACAAACTATTACTAGTTGTTGCAGCAATGACACCAAACATTCTAAAACCAGTGATATGATACATAATACATTGTTGTCACACACAAAACAATAAAATCTCTTGAGATTTTGCATGAACTTTTTTTTTTGCGGTACTAGGGATTATTGAACCCAGAGGCATACTACCTCTGAGTTATATACCCAGCCCTATTTTATTTTTTTATTTTGAAAAAGGATCTCACTAAGTTCCAGAGGGCTTTACTAAGTTTCTGAGACTTAGTAAACCTGTGATCCTCTTGTCTCAGCCTCCCAAGTACTGAGACTACAGGCGTGCACCACCACCTCAGGATACTTACATAACTAAATGGGAATAAAGCAAATCTAGGATTATAGTTATGCAGAGAAATTATGCCAGCTTAAATAAATGCACACATACATAAATACATAAACTCCTATTTTAGTATTGTCTTGTTTTTAGAAGGATGAATATGTAAAAAACTGAATTTTAAGGGAGAAAATATGATATTTTTATTTCTAAAGCCTATATAAGTTTACTTTACATGAGAGATACATCATAAATGGACTTAAGTGAATATTTTTAGATTAAAGGTATAACATTTTAATGCTTCTTTTACTGTAAAGTAACTTACTTTTCCATCTATAAAGTAGCAATATTATAAAATCTACAGTTGCTTGCAATATCTTCATTGCTTAAAACAATTCTAAGAATTTTCCTATAGTCTATCTTCAAAAATCTAAAATAATTTCACAGTAAAAAGCTTAAAATAACTGAAACAAATTAATAAATAATTTCATACTCCAACATTGCACATTAATGTCCCTATAGTATCATCTGTATAAATGAATATGATATCAAAGTAATATGTACAATCTGATTTTAATCCAAGTGGCTGCTGACTATATTTGTAATTCAAAGAGATATAGTCCTTTAAATATTATATTTGTACAGATAGTATAATATTACTCATAAGGAAAAGCCAATCAGGATACAAGAGGGAATTTTGATAAAGAGAAACCCCAATGGATTAATGGAGGGAGTCTAGGAGGAGACAGTGGTGGTGGGAGAGCGAATTAATGAAGGAAACACTTCCTTTGACGTTATGTACATATGTGAAATTATCAATTCCAATCTCAGTATCATGTATGGGAAAGGGAAAGGCGGCGGGGGGAAGCTCACCAAGTGCTGTGCACACATATGTCTCTATCACTCTGGACTACATTATGATGTGAGACTACAAACACACCAATAAAAGTATATTTTTTTAAAAAAGGTTTGAGTTCTAACGCTAAATGTTTGTAGCAGCTGATTAGAAGGTTCTTTCTTCTCAATGGTGGTATTCCTCTTTGGGAGAGTCTGGCAGATGCCTGCTTCCTGTTTTCTTTCTACTACTTTTTCACCAAATACTATGCCTTCTAAAAGAATTAGAAACTCTATGCCCCTTTTCCAGTCAAAGTTTAACCCTTGTGGATGAAAGTACTCCTGTGCCCATGAGTTCCACATGGTTATGGAATACAAGGCATTTTTAGTAACATCTATTATTTCATACTCATCCATGCTTAACAATGCTTAGTCCTGAAGAACAATAGCATTAAATGCCTCAGCTAGCAGTGCTTTCTCAGGCAGGCTGTACAGGAAACCACGAAAATCAGTGCTCCATGAACGTAAAAATCATGCCAAATTCAATGAACTCTCTGGCTTTCTGTTCATTTAACCAGTATTCATTTTTCTATGCTGACCAGCTTGGCAGCAGCTGCAATATCTTTATCCTATCTGCAGAATTAATGGGAATTCAAATTCAAGGTTCTCTTTGGTTTGCCTCTTGGCAAAGAACCTAAGCCTTGAAAACACTGGATGCAAAACATGATGTTTGTTGTGACCGTTTCTCAATGTAGTTGAAGGTGATTCTTTCTTTGGAACATTGATTATGATATACCCTAGTAGTTTTCATAAGCCTTGCTGAAAGCTCTCTACCTATATGCTATAACTGGTGAATATTTGGCACACTGTGTCTTATCTACTTCTTTCAGAAGGCACACTGGGCTGTTTTGCATTACCAGTGGCATCCGAATGTAGTTTGTCAAACAATTCTATATTTTCAGTATGTGTATAGCTAGAATCAAGGTAGTAGAGCCATGGAAGGCACAGAGGGACAGCAAGACATTTAGCTATTATGTTCCAACATGGCTTTACCTTTAGTCCTACAGAAAAAATAACATTTTTTCCAAGTTTTAAGTCATCGTGGAAAAAATAAAGCAATACAAATCTCACTTTCTGAGTTTTTCAAAGATTTACTCGTTACTATCTTGATGCATCAAAGGCATTATCATATATATTATTTCCTGCAATCTAAAGCAATTTCTGGAATTTCTACTTCTCCCACATTTTTTTTATTTCTGAGACTCTAGGTGTTAATAATCACCAGCTGAACAATTTCCTCTTGCTGTCTCAGGCTTACTGGTATGCTGTTAAGCATTTTCTCCTGTTTGCTTAGGTACTGTAAAGGACATTTATAACCATGAACTAACTATCAGTATATTTGATTAATATTGTGAATGTTCTTATGAAAAACAAGAAAATATTGAGATGATAATTTTAGTGTTTCTGGGACTAATCTGGGCTCTTTATGATTTTCTTTGAGGCTACTTCAGGTATCATGATAAAAACACAAAAGAAGCTGGGCTTGGTGGCACACGCTTGTAACCCCAGTACTTGGGAGGCTGCGACCAGAGGATCTGGGTTCGTGGCCAGCCTCAGCTACTTAGTGAGGCCCTCTGCAACTTAGTGAGACCCTGTTTCAAAATAAAGAATAAAAAATAGGGCTGGGGGTGTAGCTCGGAGGTAGAATGCCCCTGGGTTCAATCCCACAAAAAAAACCTCACAAAAGATTAAATTATTCACTCCTAATACACATATATGGCACTCAGGTTTCTAAATGTGTATACAAATCATTACCATATTTTGGGTACAGGTGGTTTTCAGACTTTTTGAAACAATGTTTTCAGACTTTTTGAAACCTGGTTATTTTACTGTTCCTTTGTTTACTAGTTTCTCATGTCCAACTCCAATCTTTTCTTAGCCACCCCCCATTCTTTTATTTTGGAAACAAGATAGTTGTGTTTATAAATGGTTCCAAACAGTATTGTTTAAAGTCTAAGTTTTGAATTTCCAAAGCCCTGGAAAGATTAGTATACAGTACAATTGAAATAATTCTTCTGTGTGGAGGTAAATAGATAGTGATGAGATACTGGCCATGGTCAAGATACAAGTGCATATCAGAACATGTTCCTGGTGCCTATTAACCTCCAGGTGCCTTGGCTCTGACTAGGCTGCTGTAAACCTCATGTCAGGTCATACTGGAGTCATCCCGGGCTCTCCAAGCAGTCCTAGGCTCATCATTTCATGGTCCTCTTGATAGTCACTCTTTGTTGACCTACCATCATTAGCTCAGCAGAAGAGCTACTCTCTGTCCTAACACCTTATATCCTAATCTTGTATATGATTCAGAAAGAATGGAAAGGCCTACCTTCTTTATTTTGAAGGTTCCATCAACATTTTAGAATATTAACAAGGATATATTTAGTGTAAGAAAGCCTTATGTTCATAGTTCTTTGACCTGGCATGCATGTGAACTGCATGAGGAATCCAAACAATCTTTTTTCTATATGGACTATATTCTTTACTAATTTTAGTAATTTAGAAACTGTATTACTAAATTAAATACCTATAGAATCAGTGCATATATAGGAACATTGTGCATATACATTTACATAGCTATACATATATATATGAAGAGAGAGAAAGAGAAGTAGTGAACCATAATATAATTTAATAGGCCTGAAAATTCTGGGCAAAAATATCTGACTTCTTCCTACCTCTACTTCTAAGCACTGTCCAGTACTATCAAATTCAGGCAGTTTTGGATCATCATCCAAATCAATTTAATAAAGCAATTAATCCTTCTCATATTTAAGAGCTCTCTCATTCGATGTACTAATTTTCTGCTGTGCATTTGTAGAGCATTTGACCAATATTGGTATGAAACTGGCTGATAAAGTTTAAAAGAATCTGCTCACTTTCCCAGAGCATGGTGTGTATTCATGACCTTCCTGGTCCCGCTATAAATCCTTAACCACTTGAGGCTTCAAACTTGGTTTGAATTTTGTCCCCTCAGGCTCTGCTTTAAATCAAATCAAATGCTACATTTTCCCATCCCTTATTGAAATTGATTCTCCCTGAAGCTGTGGGAGGAGAAAGTCCTTTTTGTCTTTGCTTGCTTAGTACATCTTTACTGTCTCTAAAAGAGACATAGAAGAGTTTTAAGAAAGTCAGGCTACTTTGCACTGATCCACGAATGCTCAAAGTAGAATAGCACACCATGTTTTCCAGTCCCTTCTTATTCATAACTACTTTATGGTATAGCTTTGTTCATATATGAAGTCTATATCTATATCAATGTTAATATTATCTATGGGGAAGTGGAGGGAGTGAGCTGGGTGGGACCTGGAAGGAAACACACAAGGAATGCTGTGTGCATGTACGTTTCTATCACTCTGAACCTCACTATGATGTATAATTACAATGCACCAATAATATTTTTTAAAATGTCATAAATTACCCAATGTGAGAATATAATTAGATCTTTCCTACCAAAGGAGTGGCTTAACTGAAACATTATTTTGTAAAACTGCCATTTTGTAATGTTATAGACTCACATTCCTTTGTAAAATTATTATCTGTTAAAAAATTACACAGATCAACCCCTCCCCCAGCATCCTCTGTAGCTGACTGTGAGTATTGTGAAGCTATATCCCACCAATAGGACTACAGTGCAGAAGCTTTGCGTTAGGAATGTATAAGGCTCTCCATCAGGTGTGCTCACGCACATACCTGGCAGCACCCTTTTTTGCAAAAAAGTAAAATCACTTTGCCAAACAATTTTTAAATATGTGCCCTTTTTATCACCATGAAAATTTATTTCTAACACAATCACCCTCACTTTTCATTCAATTAGAGAAAAGAGTCCTGCTTTTTTTAAGGTGTAGAAAGTCACATCAGACTATTGTTTCCAATCAACCAAGTAGATGCCCGATCACCTAACAAATCAAACATCTCTTGAGTTCTTCTGAAAATCTCAGGTTATAATGCAACCGTCAATCGTTTAAGGTGACAAAACCTTTCAAGGATAAACAGGAAACATAAATTCATTTTTGGCATGGCAGAGAAGGAAATTCTGGCCACTATATAAGTATATAAGAATAAGTACTGTAAATATTTGTGTAAATGGTACTAGTGATTGAACCCAGAGGTGTTCTACCACTGAGCTACACCTCCTGCCCTTTCTATTGTTTTATTTTGAATCATAATCTTGCTAAATTACCAACTACTGTAAAATTTGAATGAATTGAGAGGTTAACATGAATTAACATGTCAATTTTTTAAGAAAATGGGAGTCAGAAAATTAGGGGGGCTTTTCATTGAACTGCAAATCCTTTTCGATAGTTCTCCATCAGGTAATTTTAAGAAAGACTGGGGTCAGGGCAACATGACAATGTAAATTCCATTCCTCTATCTGAATAGAAGAGAGAGGTCTAAATACCCTGCACCTAGGGATAGACAAAGATACATTGCTTCTGGGGAAAAAGGTTGAAGCAAATCAATCCTTCATCTTCCATTGTAGGAGAGACACAAAATAATCTTGACTGCAGGATTCTGCCCCAGACAGATGGCTTCCTCCACCTGCTACCACTGGAAAGGAAATCCTCTTCTGCTCAAAAACTTCCAAAGATACAAGGCATAACTTTGCTTTCATACAGGTATGGAGACTTGAGCACATTAAGTGTGAAATTGACATCTAGGCCAAAAGGGCCTTCCTGAAACTGAGGCTGGACTCAGAGGCCTGAGCCCATCCTATCTAGGTGTGTAATACTGAGTCGAATACTGAGAAATAAACTGCAGTAGTAGGAAAAACATGAATAAAATCCAGAGCTGTGGTGCAGGTGTCATAGAAAGACTAGCTGAGACTAGAGCAGGAACACTAAGAACCCCCCCCCATAGCACAAACAGCACAATAAGAATCAGGTGATAGCAGCCAGTTGATGGAGAAATTTGAAGCCTGTGATCCATGAAGTATATAGTAATAGCAACAACAAAATCCAAACGTGGTTTATCTGCTGACAAGATTGACTCAACTGTCTCACACCAATGGTCTTGGGGAATAGTGATATCCATTTCCATGTATAAATATAATTTACCTTAGTTTCTACTGTTCTACACTAATGTCCTTCATTCAGTCAAAAGCAAAATTAAGGCCCACACAAAGAAAGAAAGAAAGAAAGAAAGAAAGAAAGAAAGAAAGAAAGAAAGAAAGAAGAAAGAAAACAAGAATCTTAACAAGCTATCAGGAAATTAGACTTGGAGATGACCTAGATGTTGAAACAGAAAGAATACCTTAAATATGTTTACTATTATGCTGAAAGACCTACTGGATGGCATGCACGAACAGATAGAGGATTTTTGTAGAGAGAGAGAGAAACTATAATTAGGAAATAAAAATGCTAGTCAAAAAATTCTTTAGCAGTATTGACATCTGGCTTGGCATGTGGAACAGGTGAATTTGAAGGTTAATGGAAATTACCCAAACTGAAACACAATGAGAAAATACAGTCAAAGGAAAATAAAATAGAATGCTAAAAGATTATGGAATATTATCAAAGTGTCCATTACATGTGATTGGCAGTTCCAAGAGGAGAAGAGTAAAGAATAATATAGTGCTTTCAGTGTAATTTAAATCAAGATACTTCATATTGGAAAATAAAATATTTTTGAAATCAATAATCTAAGATTCTACCTATTAAAAATGGAACAACATTACTCAGTGCTGAACCTAAGAACACCCAGACTATAGAAGTGTGTTCAAAATGTTTATTTCCTCTTCTGATTAAATTATAAATCTCTATGCATTTAATCCCAGGAAGCATCTAAGAAACCCCTGTACACTTTATATTTCTGCCTCCTTTCTTTTCTGGGCATCTCAGTATTCTAGTCAGAGAAATGATAATTTGGAGACAATAGATCTTCAGGATAGAAAAGTCCTTACCCTTTTATTGAGGTGCTCTGGTGGATGCTACTTGCTCCGTAGTCCTGCCATGGATTGGCTGCTGCTTTAAGCAGCTCCCTGAAAACTATTCCATGGTTCCAGCTACGGAAGGTCGCTGCACCAGAGACAGCTTCCTGATCAATAGTCTTCCCGCACAAAAACAACACGAAGTCTGATATAATAATTTTCAGAGAATTTAATAATTGGAGGGTCGGGGAGGAGATAGAGATGACAAATTCTCCTGTCCACCTGTAGCCAGCACCTTTCTTTTATAGGAACTTTAGACAAAACATCATAAAGGTTAATCAAACACAGAAACTAACAATTGTCATGAGTTACAATAAAGAAGGTCAGTGAGGCAGACATGTGATAAGCTTGGAGGAAGGAGGGATTAGATATTACTGGGTGGAGAGGACATCAAAGACCACACTTTAGAGATTACATCAGGTCCCTTGGAATGTGTCCACTTGCGGATGAATCCCACCCAGCCAAATGCCGTGTATTCAGACTGGGCTGGTCCAAGATGATAATCTCAGTGTGTGTTCTAAGATGGCCCTTGACACCCTTTTTATTGAGATTCATAGTTTTTAAATCTTCAAGTTGCAATAGAAAAAATATTATCCATAGAAAAAATATTATCTCTTTTGTTTTTATATTCTTGTTTTCATATGCTAATATGAACTTTATTTTTATTTTGTATCAAATGCTCCATATTCTTTTATATACTTTTTTTACTGCATTGCAATTATACATCATAGTGAGGTTCAATGTGATACAAACCTACATGCACACAATTCTTGGTGTACTTCCCTCCCCATCCCACCCTGCTACCCCCTCCTCCTGCCCTGTGCATGATAGCAAAACTGGTAGTTATAACTTTATATATTGGACATGTTTATGTATATTTTTCTAGCAAATATAAATTGTTTAGCATATCAATTCCCTTTAGGCATAAAAACTTAACTTTTCATATTTTACTCAATAAATGTCTCTCAAAGTCTTCCAAAATACTTTGTTTTAAAAAATTAATTCCAAAATATTTTCTCAAAATTATTTTTATTACCAACTTTGAATTATATATGCTTATCTAGTTTGCTCTATCCTTGTGCACACCAAACTACTAATTTTTTACCCTGATCATATAAGACAATTACATATCCTCAGCCTCTTGTAATTAAATGTGATCATGATATCCATCTCCAGAAGGTCTGGCCCTAAAATATTCTTCTCATCCTTCCAGACTTACGGTTGGAAACAAAGGATTGCTATATAGTAGAGTCGTGTGATAGAAAGAGCCAGTGCTTTGAGACCCCTGCTGGAAGATAGTCAACTAGGAATATTTCTTGGAATGCAAGACTTTGTTATGTAGGCAAAAAAAAAAAAATGTTCAGTAAAGTCACAAAGTTTGGCTTGTTACAGTAGTTACCACTAACTTTAATTACTATGTTGTTAAATATTTAATATTTCATATTGCCAGAAAATACACAGTGATTTCGTGTTACTGTTAGTTTTTAAATATAGCAGTACTTAATAGTTACTATATTTTAAGGGTGCCTAATTAAGTTTTGTTTTGTTAATCAAACATACAAAGAAGTAAAAATCCAAACATTGATTTCTGAACTTCATTCAGAAAAATACTAGACAAACAACAACAAAAATATATAAATTTGAGTTATGATTTTGAAATTACCTTTTTGATCCTTAGATTCAATGTGTAAAATAAAATATGTTTGCACTAAACTTTCTGGCTGACTACTAATCTCTAGTCTCTTAATATATTGTAAACTATTTTAAGCACTCCATTTGATGGTATAAATGTATTCTCCTGAAATTGATGCTTTTTAAGTTTATTACCATATAGCATTATTTTGAAAGAAATAACTTATAAATTGTGAAGCTTATAAAATAGGCAGCTTAAAATGCAAATCATGAATTCTAATAAATTTTAGTTAGAAATTTAGCCCAAGATGCTATATCTTAGTTGTCAAATATCTCCAAATATGCTATTATTCTTATCTCTTAAATATTTCTCTCACATATATGCAAATTTAGAGTTGAATAATCACTGTCTAGTGTATTGCACTATATACTGTCTTTGCTTACCTGAATTATTTCTTTATAAAAGAGAAATAGTTGAAAAAGTCACTTTGCCTGAAGAAATACAATTTGTAGGGCAGTGGGAGTTCAAGACTGATGCTACTAAAAGAGCAGGCAAGCAAAACATTAAAGAATACTTCTTGTCAAATGTTCCTTGAAAATAAACTCTATAGGATACATGGGAATGTAGTTAAACAAAGAGATGCTAAGGGTAATTTAGCAGATTCTTTAAAGGAATGAGAAGTAGGCACCATACTTGCTTTGTCAATTGTGTGGAAGAACATTTAACTTGAGCCCCTGCTGAAAATAAAACTATTTAATTACATTTGAGAGAAAGAAAGATAAAAACATTTCCTTTGAAGTTTTGGATTTACTGTTTTATTTAGAAGAATAAAATTCAATAGTAAAATACACAAGTAAAACTTACTTATAAAACATAATGAGCCAATCAAAGAGGTTATGTTTAAATAAAAAGCTTTAAAAATAAGTAGTATAAAAGTAGAAGAAAGGAAAATACATCATGGGAAATACTTTTTTTTTTTTTTTGAGGTACCGGGGATTGAACCCAGGGGCGTTCTACCTCCGCGCTACACCCCCGGCCCTATTTTTTATACTTTATTTTGAAACCGGGTCTCACGAAGTTGTGGAGGGCCTCACTAGGTAGAGAGAGAGGGAGAGAGAGAAAGAGAGAGAGAGAGGGAGAGAGAGAGAGAGAGAGAGAGCTGAGGCTGGCCGCGAACCCGAATCCTCCGGTCTCCGCCTCCCAAAGTACTGGGATTACAAGAGTGCACCACCACGTCCGGCCTGGAAATACTTTTTAATGTAAAAACAATAAACTAAGGCTGATATTAACACATACTCAGCATCTGTTAATTCGTACCCATGTAGTAAACTTTTTAAAACACGATTTATATGTTTACCCATATGATACCCCCTAATTGGTTATGAAGTAAAATTTACATTTCGTATCCTGGCCTTCAGGATTCTCATAAATCTAAATCATAGCAACAATGTTACTGTATGATTATTATGTTATAGAATCTTTACACTATATTAGTGCAGTTACTGAGGCCAAATGAAGCTTGTATTTTTCCATATACCCATGCTGGCTCAGTTTTTTCACTCTTCAAGAATATCTATGGACTTAATGCTTTTTTTGCATACTTGGCATTAAGTACACTTATTCTTCATTTAATTACATTACTTAATCCTGTAAACTTTGATACTAAGTAAATAGTTGTTAAAACTTTATATTTTTCAGTAATTTTAATGGAAAAATATTTCCAGTTTCATGACAAACCAAATAGCCAAATAGTTTTCTCACATAGAAATGTATATGTATGTTTATATATGTATATATTCATATTATATAATTAAGTGCATCTACATTGGAAACAAATCTATAGTTTCTAGATAAAATGATAAAATGGAATTTTTTTCATATTTGCAAAGAGAGAAAGGAAGACTTACTAGTGAGTGGTGATTGACTTATGAGGGGTACAAGATGATTAATTTAGGATGGGTATCTTTGTAAGATGCATTTTTCATGCACTGTACCTTTCATCAATTTTACAATATGGCAGACTTATAGCTAGTTTTCTTATACTTGGAAAGTAATTAAAAATAGAAAAATACAAGTTTTGAGCCTTGAGGTACTCCAATATTTATATATGTGGAAGATGAGAAAGAATAAACCTAAGAAGTTAAGTTTTGCCAGTAAGTAGTAAAATGAGAAGAGTAAAGAGATGCATCATTTAGCATATAAACAAGACTTTTATGAATTTCCCAACCAAGTATTAGATTGTCTTCATGAGGTTAGTTTTGTGCCTATATGACAGTTTTTTTTCAGAGTATGATAAAACAAGAAGAGGGATAAGATAAATTTCAAATTTTTTTATAAAAATATTTGATAGGAAGTCCTTAAAATCTTATTTAAATTATAATAGCAAAATATCACTTTTACACTTTTGGGTGCTTTGGGCTGCTTAACAAATGGGTAGTTTCAAAAGTGGTAAATTTTTTGTTCCAGTTATATATTGTTATGTAACAACTATTTTGAAAAAATAATAGGCATGATAAAAGCAAGCAAAACTAAATTTTACAATGATTTAATATTGTGCACATCAAAAACTCATAAAGAGCCAGGCGTGGTGGCGCACGCTTGTAATCCCAGTACTTGGGAGGTGGAGACTGGAGGATCCAGGTTCGTGGCCAGCCTCAGCTACTTAGTGAGGCCCTCCGCAACTTCATGAGACCCGGTTTCAAAAGAAAGGATAAAAAATAGGGCTGGGGGTGTAGCTCGGAGGTAGAACGCCCCTGGGCTCAATCCCTGGTACCACACACAAAAAAAATAATCATAAAGAAATAGAGGGATGACTTTTTTCTACTCTATAGTAATTTAGACCCCAATTGGGAAGACTTAAATAATTGACAGTGACTCAAAAGACTGAGGTCTAGAATAATCTAGACAATTCTTCAGTCACATATCTGGTATATAAAGTAGGATGACACTGAATGGACTCAGACAAAGCTGTAGACAGGAGTATCTACCTAGAGGCTTTTGAGTTGGCCTTCCCCATAGTGTGTGTGTGTGCGTGTGTGTGTGTGTGTGTGTGTGTGTGAACAATATCAAATATACATCATTTTACAGTAATGAAAATGTTTACATTGCATGTCATTCATTTATTTACCTTTGAACACCTATTTACTGAACATAGTCACAGTTCTGTACTAAGTGTTAGCAGAAATATAGATGACCATGTTTTGTATTCTACTGGATATTTCATATTCTACTGGATTTTATAGATGAATAGAAAACATATTTCCTACTCTACTGGATTTTATACATGAATAGAAAACAAAATAATTGAAATAATAATACAAAATTAAATTCCAAGCCGGGCGAGGTGGCGCACACTTGTAATCCCAGTACTTGGGAGGCTGAGACCAGAGGATCGGGGTTTGCGGCCAGACTCAGCTACTTAGTGAGTCCCTCGCAACTTAGCAAGACCCTGTTTCAAAATAAAGAATAAAAAAATAGGGCTGGGGGTGTAGCTCAGAGGTAGTATTGCAAAAAAAAAAAAATAAATAAATCCCAAGGATCTACAAGTATGATCCAGAGTCCATAAGGAAATGCTTAAGGTAATATAACACAGCACACAGGTTACAGATTTGATGGAAGGTCAGAAAGAGAAACAACAAAGGGGGTAAATATGCAAAGATCAGAAGCTCATAGTATCTCTGGGATGAGGTTTGTGAGGCTGTACCTGCCACTGTGCTATTAAAATCAATTTGATGGAAGGTCAAAAAGAGAAACAACAAAGGGAATAAATATGCAAAGATCAGAAGCTCATAATATCTCTGGGATGAGTTCTGTGAGGCTGTACCTGCCACTGAGCTATTAAAATCAATTAGGGAGCCAGGGATGGTAGCACATGGTTGCAATCCCAGTACTTGGAAAGCTGAGACAGGAGGATAGCAGGTTTGAGGCCACACCCAGCTACTTAGTGAGGCCCTCTGCAACTTAGTGAGACCCTGCTTCAGAACAAAAAATCAAATAAGGTGGGGGTGTAGCTCAGAGGTAGAATGCCCCTGGGTTCAACCCCCGGTACCACAAAAAATCAATTTAGGAACTTCGAAATAGAAGTTATCTTTTTTGCCATTGAAACCACTGAAAGAAAAGAAGGTTCTAGCTGGGTTCCTTGAGTCTAGAGTCACTCCAACTGCTACATCACATTAGAAAGACCCAGCAGGTAACAACATCTGTATACTGCCTGAACCTTTTTGGATTTTTGACCAGTACCTCTGAAAGGCAGCAATTAATATCAAGACCACAAGAAAGGGATCTGGGAAATGCTGATAGAATGTCAGTCTTAGCCATACAGACTGGAGGAAGATAAGTATGTATGGAGCTGAGAGATATAAAAAAAAGTCATTATAAAATCCATTCTCTAGAATAGACATGCAAACTCCAATGTTCTGAAACAGTAAAGATTTAGAGTAGCAATATAGGCAGGCAAGGTCTTTAAGCAAATGTTTTACTAAAGAAACACATTAAGTTTTCTTACTCCATCTTTTCTTTTTTTTTTTTTTTTGCTTATGTAAAATTAGCCATATGAAAAACAGATCCATTACCCTAGCCAGGTATTTCCAAAGAGACTAGATTCTCAATTCTGATTTTGCTTTTCCTCTTCTGATTTTACTTCATTATTTCCAGTATTTCTCCATAGTCTGTAATGGTTTTGATCTGGAATTTCCCCCAAAAAACTCGTGTATTGAAAGAATGCTCCCCACTGCAGCAAGGCTCAGAGGTAGGGCTTTTAGGCAATGATTGGATGATCAGAGCTCTGACTCCATCAGTAGATTAATCCACCGATAGCTGAAAGAAATACTGGGAGGCAGAAAGTAATTGGAGAAAGTGGCTCATTAGGGGCTTATCCAAAAAGGTTTATCTTATCCACAGCCTCGCATCTCCTCCCTTCTCTCTCCTCTCCTCTCCTCTCCTCCCCTTCTCTTCCTCTCTCCTCCCTTCTTCTTCTTCTTCTTCTTCTTCTTCTTCTTCTTCTTCTTCTTCCTTCCTCCTTTTCCTCCTCCTCCTCCCCCTCCTCCTTCTCCTCCTCCTCTCCTTTCTCTCTCTTGCTCTCTCTCTCTCTCTCTCTCTCTCCCCTCTCTCTCTCCTTCCTGGCTGCTATGAGCTGAGCATCTTTTCTCTGCCACACCCTTGCACCATGATGTTCTGCCTCCCCTCAGGATAAGAGTTGGTCAGTCATGGTCTGAGATCTCTGAAACCATTAGACAAAATAACCTCTTGCTCTTCTATGTTGTTCTTAGCAGGTATTCTGGTCTCAACAGCAAGAAGCTGACTAACACACAGCCTCTTTGGGTGGAACTTCTTCAATTTTTTTCTGGCCTCAAAGTGGTACAGAGCTTCAGAGTTTCAACATTGAATGTTATCTCTTCTTTTGACACTCAGCCTAAGCTATCTCATCCCATGCCATTTTGTGGCTTTAATTGCCATTGATGTTATGATATGTTTTCAACTGGAATGTTTGCCTCAAACTCCAGAGCACCTTCCTATCTAAAAGGTACATGGATATTTTATAGGTACTCTCACAAGTCCCAAACTTGGTTTCTGATACTCCTCAAACAATCCCTGTTCTTTCTTTTATGTTATTGAAAACTTTGTCCAAATATACATGTTCATAATGTTGATGTTCTTGACTTTACTCTTCACACACCTTAGACCCAGTTGTTCAGTAAACTTAGTTATTTATACTTAGAAACTGATGACTTTTAATCACTCCCATGGCTTCCGCTTGATCCATTTACCTATATTTTTTCACATGAAGGACTATAATAATGTCCAAGCTTACTTCTTTCCTTTCACATCTTTCTCCTACAATTTTTCCTCCCCCCCTACAATTTAATAACACAGTAGAGAGATTCTGCTAAGCCACAGGTTATTTATCTGCCTCTCCTCAAAATCTTTCAATGGGTTCTCATCTCACTTGAAGTAAAATAAAATTATTAATAGCCATATAACTGTTCCTACTTGATCTGGTCCCTCCCCAATCTGGCTCTCTGACATCATTTCTTATTTGCTCACCTCTGATTTTATTTGCACCAGCAACACTGGTTTCTACCAGTCCTTGAAAAAGCCATGCATGCATGATCCTACCTCAGAGCTCTTACTCCTGTGGACCATTTACCTAGAATGTTCTTTTTTTTTCTTTTTTTCAGATATTCACAGGGCATTTCTTTGACTTTATTCTCTCCTTTGTTTAAAATTTATATTTTCAGTGAGGGTTTCCTAAGTCACATCTCTACCCTTTTGTTTTTCTTAGTCTCCTTTCCTGACTTGTTTTATTTCCTTATCATTTATCACCATTTAACATACTATATATTTTATTTTAATTATTTATTTCATTTTTCTGTCTCTCTCACTACCTACAAGTTGCATAATTTTAAATATTGTTTTATTTGATACTTTATCTCTAGCTCATACAACAGTGCCTGACACATCATAGCTTCTCCACATTTGTTGAAAGTATTGAATACTGTCTTACTGTCTTATGCCACCTTTGCATAAATAAGCACCCATTTTTTTACATAACCTAATATATTGGAATCCATATGTTGGAGTTCTTTGAGTTTCTTGTATTTAGGGCCCAGTAGGTCTGATTATACAACAATTGAGACATTGGGTATATGGACAGACTGTTAGGCATGATAATTATGTAATAGGTTGACTCTATATGTCATGGCAAATAATTACACATTAGTGGAGGGAGAAGGTATAATAGATTTCTCAAATATCTGTTAAATCAAGTGAAACAAATGTGAGGATTCAGGAAACAAATAGGATTGGTTAGGTGAAGGAAGATGTTGAGTTTATCTTTGGTAATGTCTAGTGAAACAGTTTTATTTACAGATCTGATGATTAGCATAAAGAAGTACACCAGTAATACAGATTTACAAACTACTAGGTTAATCAGACTTTTGAACCCATTAGAGTAGAAGAAATTTCTATGTGATAGTGGATAGAAAAAGAAGAAAGAAAAACCTATTGAGTACAGAGAGGAGAGAGCAAACACCTATATTTAAAGCTTTAAAAAAGGAAAACAAAACTATATAGAAGACCAAGGAAAGCTACCTGAGATGTTGAAAAAGCAGTAGAAAAAAATGAATTTATATACAGAATGAATTTGTATGACAGAATATAACATTAGAATATAGGAGCCTATACAATATAATATTTTTAAAAAGGAGGGAAGACTCAACATAGTAGAGGGAAAATGGGTAAGGTCAAATTTTTCTACTGATTTTTAAACAAATATGTCACTTTTAATCTTGCTAAGAGTAGTTTTTAATTCATTGATTGAGAATAAATTTAGATCTTAGGAAAAAGCATTATCAAAGAAGTGTTAGTAGAAAGGGAGTGGAGAATTTTAATAGAAAATGAAAAGCTATAATAGTAAATCAAATCAAAATTCTGGAAAAAGATAAACTGAATTTTAAAACTCAATTAGAATGTGGGTTAAACTCAAATATAAAGAGGATCAGTTACCAAAGGATGTCAGAATGAAATATTAAAGATTAATATAAAAGTATCAAAAATACAAGAAAGTTTCATATGAAATAAATTACATGTGTGTTATGATTAACATGTATAAATGAAGTCTAAGAAGGAGAGGAAAGAAAGAGAGAGAGGCATAAGCAATTTTTTCAGAAAATAGTGACTGAGGATGTTAAAGGAAAAATACAAGTTATTTTCTCCCATGACCTTAGAATTAATTATATATCTTATTTATATAGGTATATTTACATATATACTTTTATACACACCTACATATATATTTGTATATCTATATATAAATATATAAAACAATGTATAATTATATGTATGCAAATATATGCAAAGCAGATGCAGTGACATGGTGAAGGAATGCTCCATCGTTACCATTTGGGACATATTTATAGAATGTATAGCTGTTTCCTGACTCAAAAATCAGTCAATGTTATTCATCTCATAAACAGAATAAAGTAGATAGCTCCTTAGCTAATCTCAGTAGATGTGGAAACATCCATTCCATGAAAATTCACTATCAATTCACAATAAAAGTCTTATAAAACTGGACATAGAGGACATCCTTACTCAGATAACATGCATATATATAAATCCTACAATAGACATGAAACTAAGAGATCAAATACAGAAGTAGATGGGAAAGTTTGCTAAGCAAAAAGCAGAGGGACAGGGTAGTCTGTTCCATGTAGAGGGCACAATATATGTGATGGTTGTTATTATTAAAAATATTAAGGCCATGAAAGTCTAAGAGAAAAATAATGGCTGCATGCATTTGCATTTGAATCTCCTCACTTGCACACATAAAAAAAAATTTAAAAAATGTCAACAGAGAAAGAATACACATGGTTTTCTTTGGCACTACCTGGAAAAAGAACCCCAAGACCTGCAATTTTTCTCAAAACCAAATCTCAGTGGTGTCCTGGCTGCCTACTCATGGGTATAAACAGGAGGAGTGAGTGGGGGGAGGGATGCCTATGGACCCATAATACAGTTAACATGTGGAGGACTTACAGGAAACATGAGCAAATCACTCCTGGAAAGAAGATGCAGGGCTATATGCCAAAACACCACAGCACAGGTGACCAGGATGCGGCATGGAGTGTGTGGCACCTGAAGCCTTTCCTCAGAACAGTGCCCTTTCTGGGGTAGAGGAGGAGCTTATAGAGCAGGGGAGGTGAGGTTTTGAGAAGTAGCATTAAGATGAAAATTTAGGCAGGACATAGTGGCTGATGCCTGTATTTCCAGTACTTTTGAGGCTGAGACAGATAGATCACAGGTTTGGGGCCATCCTCAGCAATTTAGTAAGGCACTCAACAACTTAGTGAGACCCTGTTTCAAAATAAAAAGGGTTGGGGATATAGCTCAGAGGTAGAATGCCAATAGATTCAATCCACAGTAACATACACACACACACACACACACACACACACACACACACACACACACACATGAATGTGAACCAATGATATATCTAAGCATACTGTTCTTCAAGTGGCTGTAAATGTTTAAAGTTGTTTCTTAAAAACTTAAAGACCATATAGTGTCTGTTCCCAGTAATCAACTAGACCAGGCAGAGGTCAACAAACTTTGGAATGGGTCAGATAAGTATTTTAAATTTTGTGTGGTGATGCACACTCACAAAAAAATTGTGGGCCATATAATTTTCCTTCTCCTCCTTCTCACCTTCCTCTCCTTCCACATGCTACACTTTCTCTTCCTTCTTCTCCTCATTCCTTTTCATTACTTCAACAATCATTTTAGAAGAAAAAATAATCATTCTTATCTTGTAGGTTGTACAACAAAATGTGTAATTTTCTCATTCTTCTACTAGAGTATGACTTTTATCTACCTAAGAAATTACAAGGAAATGTTGGGCAAAAAGATAGATGGTGAGGGTTTAATTCATCCAATTGCAGAATTGAGACTAAATCAAGTATGGAGTAATAAGTAGATTAAAATATAAATATTTTCTGTCCTAACAAATTAGAAATCTGTAATTACACACATGGGAGAAAGGATAGAAAAATTGAAAATAGAATGAAATCACTGGTACTAGGTGGTATAGATAATAGATGAGTTTCAAAATATGTCACTTCAAAACACAGAATAGATGTCCATCAACAGATGAATGGATTACAAAACTATGGAATATATCCACAGTGGAATTATACTCAGCCATAAAGAACAAAATTATGTCATTTATAGGCAAATGGATGGAAATGGAGAACATTATGCTAAGTGAGATTAGTCAGTCACAAGAAGTGAAAAGTTGGATGTTCTTCCTCATATGTGGAAGCTAGGGAGACACTAGGACATAGGAAGGACTCCAGACAAAGGAGAAACCTTAGTTGAGTGAAGAAGGGGACCTAATGCAGGAGGTGGGAGGGGGGACGAGGCAAACACCTAAATGGTCATGATGTACATACACAAACTTATCACAGCCAATCACTGTGCTGAGCACTGGAAAGAGGGGAACAGGAGGGAATAGGGCGGGAATTGGGGGAGGGCTTAATAAGTACTGTGTGCATGTATGCCTCTATCACCCTGAACTTCAACAAGTTACAATGCACCAATAAAAATAAATAAATAAATAAATAAATAAACACAGAACAGATAGAAAAATGTTACATTTTTTAAAAAGGCAGAAAATGGGAAAATATATATTTAGATATTGACATAAGGGTTAAAATTAGGCTGAAATTAATAGCACATTAAATTAAACAACAGAATCATGTAATTTAAATATTTTTAGAAGATTTAACAGGTAATATGATTTTGAAAAGAAGTAGAAGGAATAAGGTCAAGAGTAAAAAAAATGGCATTTTCTGGAAAATTTCTGAGAATCAATTCAAATGTTCTGATCACAAAAATATAAGTATGTAAGGTAATACATATGTTAATTAGCTCATGTTAGCATTTTTACAATGTATACATAGTTCAAAAGAACATGATATATACAAAAATCATACTATCACATTTAATTTCGATTAATTCTTTTAATCATGTTACTATATTTAAACATTTCTTTCTCATAATATTATTTTTGTAGTCTCTTTAGTATAAATAAGTTCAATTTTGGTGATTAGAATTAGGATGCTTGAACCAGGTGTGGTGGCACATACCTGTAATCTCAGTACTTGGGAGGCTGAGACAGGAGATTCACAGGTTTGAGGACAGACTGAGGGAGACTTTCAGCAACCTGAAAGGACCCTGTTTCAAAACAAAAAACAGAAATAGCTGAAAGTATAGTTTGAAGGTAGAATTTCTCTGGGTTCAATCCTTAGTACCACCAAAAAAAAAAAAAAGAGTTAAGATGTTTGGGCAGTAAATGTTTGAAATTTCTGTGCAAAGTCTGATGCACAAGGGGCCCGGCGAGGTGGCCGGGGGCTTCCGGGGTGGGGCGCGCACGGGCGGATGGAAAGATCTGGAGAGCATTATGTTAAGCGAGATTAGCCAATCACACAAAATGAAGGGTCATATGTTTTCACTAATATGCGCAATATAGGGAGTAGTGGGGACACAAAAGGGTCTCCAATGACAATGGAGAACCCTCAGAGGTGCTAGGGAAGGG
>PVJS01019056.1:0-34162 GCA_004027185.1 Glis glis | reverse complement strand
CATGCATGTATGTATTTTTTTTTTTTTTGGAGTGCTGGGTAACCAAGGGCATTCTACCTCTGAGCTACACTCCCAGCCTGTTTTATTTTCTTTATTTTGAAACAGAGTCTCACTAAGTTGCAGAGGGCCTCACTAAGTTGCTGAGGCTGGGTGCAAACCTGCAATCCTCCTGTCTCAGCCTCCCAAGTACTGGGATTACTTGGGTGTGGGTGTGGTCCACTGCACCCTGTTCACTTGGGAACTTTAAATCAATGAAACTAAAATTTCTTGGGGCCAGGGGCAGAAGCATTTGTAGTTTTCAAAAGCTTCCCAGGTAATTCTAATGTGTAGCCTGACTTGAAAACCACCATATTGGTGGGAAATTTGAAATTACAATTTAAAAAAAAAGGATTATTTGCTGGGTGTGGTGGCACACAACTGTAATCCCAGTACTTGGGAGGCTGAGACAGGAGGTTCATAAGTTTGAGGCTAGCCTAGGCAATTTAGCAAGACTCAGTGGTAGAGTGCCCTTGGGTTTAATCCCCAGTAACACACACACACACACACACACACACACACACACACACACACAGATACACACACACACACACACCACTATAATTGATCAGAAAAATTAAATCTTTAACATATTTTGCCTATTATTCTCAATCACCAATGTATTCATAATACATTTATAATATTTATTACAACATATAATTATTTAAGTTACTTATTTTAAAACAAAACTAGGCTCAGGCTTCCATCTGTTTTCTTTGTATTTTACTGTGCTGTTAACTAAGGGCGTGCCATCTTGTCATTACTCGATATTTGTATGTAGGTAGGCATGAAAAATAAATGATGGATGAAAGCATACAAAATCAGATTGTTGTTTTTTGTTAAGATATAGCAACTATGACAGAAGTTTGTCACCAGCCTCATTGACACCAGAAGACAGTAATCTGCAACTGTGCTTTACAGAAAATGCAAAAACACTAATCAAATGGATAATTCATATGTTAAAATTCTAAAGACAGTGTACATCATAAAAGAATAGAGTGAAGATATTTTATGAGGATTGATACATTATCTTATTTGCCTTGGAGAATTCAAATGAATGATTATGTGTACATTTCTACTAAATTACATTTTGTATGTCAGAAGTGTTATAAGTACCTGTGTGTCTACTGTATGCTAGGTGCTAGGGATTCAGAGATAGATGCCTAAAAGAAGAGCATTTGGGTTATTCTGAACCAGTGAATTTATGTTATGAAGTACAGTATTTCATATTATTGGCTAACGCAAGAATGGTATGCTTTGTTTAGAGTGTTGAAGAGGAAAGTAGACATTCTAATTGTTGCATTGAAAGAGCCAGACTTATATTATTTATTTTTTTTTTTTTTGGTACTGGGGGTTGAACCCAGGGGCCTTCTACCTCCAAGCTACACCCCCAGCCCTGATTTATTTTTATTTTGAAACAGGGTCTCACTAGGTTGATGAGAGTCTCACTACTTACAGAGGCTGTCCTCCAACCTGCGATCCTCCTGTCTCAGCCTCCCAGGTACTGGGACTACCGGCATGTGCCACCATGCCCGGCTGAGCCAGACTTACATACTCATCCACAATGACAACTCTTTCAACATGAATAGCACAGCTTTTGTAGAGAGCTAATAGTTGTCTCAGTAGAGTTGTTGACCTTGACCAATAGTAACATTGAGATCTCAAATGTCTGTATTGAATAATGTGGCAGAGACAAAATTTGCCTGAAGAAATAGCTGACCTTTAGAGATTTACCTTTGGGCTGACTCATTGCTAAGTGATCTAATGCTCACAGGACGCTAATGAGCCTGCTCTCGTTATTCCTCATCTGGAGAACAGACAGTGAAGCACTTTCCTGAGTTCATACAACCAGTAATTGGGGAGTTGGGATTTGATTCCAGAGCCAAGTGGCTAAACTTCACCATGTTTTGCTCCCCCTGAGAAAACCTTCTCAAACATATCACCAGATTATGCCTCTCTCTAATTATGCTTAACATTTCTTTTTCAACAATCCCAGGAAGACTAATAAAGTTTTCTTTAAAAAAGTATTATTCAGAAGGCAAAGTTCATACCTTTTTTCTTCCAGAGTTTTGTGCTCATTAAATGTAGTCAATACAAACCTGCTAATTGCTTGGAATTTTAATTTTTTGGTTATTCTACTTTGAATAGTTCTCCAAGATCTGAATTAATGTCCTAGAACATAAATTTAATTTGTGAAAAAAACCTTGGCAAGCAGGAAATGGCAACCGCATAGCCAAATGCTGCTCTGTTTTAGGAGAGTGAATTCTACAATTGTGCAACAATAAGAGAAATTTTGCCACCTTTTCATAAGATGTTTTCAGAAGTGTTATTTAATCATGGGCACAAAACCTTAATAAAAATTTAATCATGGTTACCCTTGCGTTTTCTAAACAATAAGTGACTATAATTTTTAATGTGTTGATTAAATGCCAAGTGCAGGAACATTGTTTTAACCAGAAAAGGCTTTATTTTACAATAAAATCA
This sequence comes from Glis glis, assembly GCA_004027185.1. Classification (NCBI taxonomy): domain Eukaryota; kingdom Metazoa; phylum Chordata; class Mammalia; order Rodentia; family Gliridae; genus Glis; species Glis glis. The sequence goes on along the minus strand of PVJS01019056.1, from coordinate 31,642 downwards.
ATAACTAATTCGATATGGCTTTCGAATTAGTTCATATGAAAAGACTTGTTAATCTGTTCTCATTTAGATTAAACATCATAAACAATAAATTCACTTATTAAGAGTTGGCACTTGTTGCCAAAATAAACAACTTTTCATTTTCTACTTTTTCTTTTGTTTTGTTTTTTGTGGTACTGGGGATTGAACCTAGGGGCGTTCTACCTCCGCGCTACACCCCCAGCCCTATTTTTTATACTTTATATTGAAACCTGGTCTCACGAAGTTGTGGAGGGCCTCACTAAGTAGCTGAGGCTGGCGGCAAACCTGGATCCTCCGGTCTCCGCCTCCCAAGTACTGGGATTACAAGCATGCGCCACCACGCCCAGCTATGTTAATTCCTTCTTGAAAAAGTCGAAAATGAGCCAGGCATGGTGGCGCATGCTTGTAATCTCAGTTCTTGGGAGGCTGAGACAGGAGCATCACAGGTTCGCGGCTAGCCCCAGCTACTTAGTGAGTCCCTCTGCAACTTAGAGACCCTGTTTCAAAATAAAGAATAAAAAATAGGGCTGGGGGTGTAGCTCGGAGGTAGAATGCCCCCTGGGTTCAATCCTCAGTACCGCAAAAAAAGTTAAGTTTATACTTTCTAAGCAATTCACTTTTTATTGTCTGTTTCTTGATTTCTTATGGCATGATAGTTTTAAAACAACGAATTATATTTTAAGAAAATGCCGAAGATTCAGGCAATGGAATGTACATCGAAACATTTTTTTCCCCCAGTGAAGCAGTTATTTGGGAATACTGGGCAATTACCAAATGTATAAACCTTTTCATAAAGTATCATTCAGCTGTTCTGTAACTTTATTGGAATCAGTCCTAGCAAAGGTTTTTGTGTCTGTCTATTCGAGCTCTAGTAAGATCCGTAATTCTTATGTTCTTGTCTTACTCCCATTCTTATTCTTTTCAGTGCATGAACAGTACTCTTTTTGTGTTTGGCCAGCTTTATGTTTCTCTTTTATTTTTCACTCCAAGAATCTTGGAATTCACATAAGTAGGCTGGCTCGTGTTGTATTTCACAGACAATTACCAACTTCCTTTTGCCATTGGTCAGCAGTACTGAAGAGCATATTTTAATTCTCTCTCCTAAGTCTCCTTCATTTTACAGTTTGCCTCAGATTTTCTTTGTCCTTTTCCTATTATTTACTGCTTTATCATTTTGACTATCTTCCTTCTTACCAGTTTCGTTTGGCTTGCTTCGATTCAGAATAGTAATTCAATTTTTTTTTTTTTTTGCGGTACTGGGGATTCCACCCAAGGGCATTCTACCTCCGAGCTATACCCCCAGCCCTATTTTTTATTCTTTATTTGGAAACAGGGTCACACTAAGTTGTGGAGGACCTCACTAAGTAGCTGAGGCTGGCCGTGAACCTGGATCCTCCGGTCTCAGCCTCCCAAGAACTGAGATTACAAGCATGCACCACCACGCCTGGCATAATTAAACTTTAAATCCATAAATCTGTTTATTGTAGCAATCCATTTTCTTCTGATTTTGATAGCAACTACACTGATTTCTCGTTGGAAAAAAATCATAGTTCTCACATGTAACTGTTTCGTTTATATGTTTCTTAATTCCATTGACTGCATTTAATTCTTTTGAAAGTGCTTTCCTTTTAGTTACTTTCACTGGCAGTTTCTCCAGTAATAGTGCTTAGGAATTTGATTTTTTTTTTTTTTGTAGTACCAGGGATTGAACCCAGGGGCATTCTACCTCCGCGCTACACCCCCAGCCCTATTTTTTATACTTTATTTTGAAACCGGGTCTCATGAAGTTGCGGAGGGCCTCACTAAGTAGAGAGAGAGAGAGAGAGAGGGCTGAGGCTGGCCGCGAACCCGGAGAGAGAGAGAGAGGGCTGAGGCTGGCCGCGAACCCGGATCCTCTGGTCTCCGCCTCTCAAAGTACTGGGATTACAAGCGTGCGCCACCACGCCTGGCTGGAATTTGATTTGTTTTTAAGTTGAATTGTCTTTTGATGTCACTGATGTTAAAGTTCCATATAGGTATAACATGTGTTTTTTTCAGAATTCACACAAGTAAATACATTTATAGAATCTATAACGTTTATCTTAACCTTCTCTTACAACTTACGGCTTTGAGGGTCAATAGAAATCAACGCTTTCAAAGTTTCTAACTATAACTCTTTATCTTTGAACTTTTGAAATATCCCCAAATTTATTATTAATTACTGAATAGCACATTTTTGATACACAGGTTTGCCATGCAGAACTTGAATTGGGGACTTGTTTTCAAGCAGTAAATAGCAGGATTCAGCTGCAAATTCTTGAGGCACAGTACCTTCCAAGTTCATCAACACCTCTGACTTTGAGTAAGTATATCAGTGTTTCAAAGTACATCAAATGCGAAGAGGTTACAATTCAATAAGAATCAAGAGACCAGTAGCTTAAGGCCTGTGCCCTTTGCTGGATGCACAGCCAGAGGTTATGATACTTTGGTTGGCTGGCTCTGGCTCACTTGGCTGCTGCTAGAGCTGGAAACTTGAGGTCAGCCCTACCTCAAGGGCTAAGAGGAGAGCAGGAGTGCTCCTTTTACTACCAAAAAGGAAACTCTCTGGGGACAGGCAAAGCAGTAGATGTCCACTCTAACTAAAAAGAACTTTAAAAAATAGCCAATAAAAATGGGCAATTAAACTGAACAGGCATTTCTCAAAAGAAGAAATACAGATAACCAATAAATACATGAATAAAAATGTTCAACATCACTAGCAATCAGGGAAATACAAATCAAAACTACACTGAGATTCCATCTAACTCCAGTTAGAATGGCAATAATCAAGAATACAGACAATAACAAATGCTGCCCAGGATGTGGGGAAGTAGGAACTCTTAAACACTGTGGGTGGGATTGTAAATTAGTACAACCACTGTGGAGATCAGTATGAAGGTTCCTCAGAAGACTAGGAATGGATATACCTCATGACCCAGCTATCCCACTTCTTGGTATCTTTCCAAAAGAATTAAAGTTAGAGTACTATAGTGTTACATGTATAACCATGTTCACAGCAGCACAATCCACAATAGTCAAATTATGGAACCAACCTAGGTGCTGGTCAAGAGATGAATGGATAAAGAAAATTTGGTATATACACACAGTGGAATTTTACTCAACCATAAAGAAAAACAAAATTATATCATTTGTAAGAAAATTGGTGAATCTAGAGAACATTATGCTAAGTGAGACCAGCCAGTCTCAGAAAGTTAAGGGTCATGTGTTTTCTCTCGTATTTGGAAGCCAGAGAGAAAATAGGAAACAAAAAGGACTTCAGATTAATGAGGAGAGAAATCAGTAGACTAGTGGAAGGAGATTGGGGGAGGAAAATGGGGGTGGGAAAAAGGAGGATAGCGAAAGGAAACAGTTCAAATAATGTTATGTCCATATACAAACATATCACTCCAATCTCACACATACAGGAAGGGAGGAGGGGGAGTGGGGTGGGATACGGAAGGTAATAGACCAAGTGATGTGTGCATGTATGAATGTATTGCTTTGAATCTCACCATGATATATAATGACAGCGCACCAATAAAAGTATAAAAATTAAAAAGAATAAAAATAAATGAAACTGAGCATTCAGTTCAAGATGATAGAAAAACAATAAGCACAAGTAGAAGTATGAGGTATTAAAGCTAAAATCGAAGTTGATGACACACAGAGACAACAACAAAAGACATAACCAGTAAAACCCAAAGCTGCTGCTTTGAAAGAAGCATTAAAATAGATCAATCTATAGCAGGTTGTATGAAGCAAAAAACTAGAGAAAATGATTTTAGAACAAAAAAGAGGATATAAGTTTAAAATCAGAAGAGATTCATAATATATAAGATAGTTCCATGTATAATTATACTAATTCATTTGGACACCTATGCAAAATAAATGAATTTCTAAGAAATTCACTCAAGAACAGGAAGAAATCTGAAAAAATAACAACCATGAAAAGGTAAAGAACCGCCCCTAATGAAAGGCATTAAGCCAAGATTTTACTGGCATAGTCTACCAAATTTTCAAGAAACATATAATTCTTATTCTATATAACCTATTTGGAAGCATGAAAAAATATGGAAAATAACTTAGTGATGTTAGCATATTTTCAATATCAAAACAGAATGGATAGCACACAAAGAAAGGTAACTAGACTAACATCACTTATGTAGATAGATGGGAAAATCCTAAAATAAAAATAAGCAAATAAAATCCATCTCAGGATAGTAAGCCACCAGGACTACATACAGTTATTTCTAAGAAACATGGTCAACAGTGGAAATCTACAAATACAATATGTTACATTAACAGGTGGCTTCCTTTAATCAAAACTGCTAATCAGGACTACTAATGATTACCGTTTTTTAAGCCTAATGCTCAGGTCTCGGTCCTCACTCTGGCTCCCTCTTAAGAGTTCCCTCCCCCTTTCTTGCTGCCCTGCAGCCCCAGCTCTACCACCTAAGTCTTCACGTTAATAAGTTGCACTTTCTGCTCGAGCTGAAGGCATCTTGTACCAGGGAAGTATGCTTATGTGAAAAGCTATATTAACTTGAATTTTACCAGGTACAGTTCCCATCTTTTAAGAGTTGACTTTCCTCCAATTTCTTCCTGGTTTTGGTCAGTCTTTGGTGTTTTTAATATTTTTCTCAAAGTTTATACTTGTTATCGATGGAAAGGTTAGTTCATACAAACTGTTCTACAATTATTGGAAGCTCTGCATCTGAAAGAATAGATATTTTTTTCCTAGTGGGCACATACTTCTGGAATCTCAAGCAAAGAATTTTACCTATGTAAAACTGTGAAATAAATACTTCTATCCAAAGAATTAGCATCTCTCTTTTGTGTAATCCTTTTATGCCTACAATTCCAATTATTAATGTCATTCAGACCGGAGGAAGATTAAATTCATTTGAGGGTACAATCGTAATTTGTGAAGTGTGGTTAAAGTTATAAAGTCGACTAGAGATGTTTCCTTTATCAAACAGCTTATCAAACCTTTAAAAATGGCTTATTTCTATTTTTACATTAAATAATATATAATACATATTTCTGTGTAGTATTTTAAATAAGATTTTGTAAATCAGAATTTCTTGTTTTGTAGGTTTTTTTGTGAAGGTGGGAATGTTTAGCTCAGGAGAGTTGATTTATAAAAAGAAGACACGCTTATTGAAGGCCTCCAGTGGAAGAGTAAAGTGGGGAGAAACTATGATTTTTCCACTTATACAGAATGAAAAAGAAATTGTTTTTCTCATTAAACTTTATAGCCGAAGCTCTGTAAGAAGAAAACACTTTGTGGGCCAGGTTAGTAGAGGGATTTTATCTTAAATTTCTTCTTTGTATTTTTCTATGCATTTAAGTAGTTCGTTAACAAAGGGAATACAGAATAAATTTGAAGTTAAATAGAGTAAGATTCTTCTGCATGAGTTAAAATTCATGTTTCCACTTAGTGAGGCCCTCTGCAACTTAGTGAGACTGTTTAAAATAAAGAGAATAAAAAATAGGGCTGGGGTGTAGCTCAGAGGTAGAATGCCCCTGAGTTCAATCCCCAGTACCGCAAAAAAAAAAAAAAAAAATTCATGTTGCCACAAAAACTGAATCTTGTCAGACTGTTTGCTTTAATACAAATAGTTGGAGCCGGGCGTGGTGGTGCATGCTTGTAATCTCAATACTTGGGAGGCTGAGACAGGAGGATCACAGGTTTGCGGCCAGCCTCAGCTACTTAGTGAGGCCTCCACAACTTAGACCCTGTTTCCAAATAAAGAATAAAAAATAGGGCTGGGGGTGTAGCTCAGAGATAGGATGCCCCTGGGTTCAATCCCCAGTACCAAAAAAAAAAAAAAAAAATTCAAATAGTTGGAATTTCTGAGCAATCAGGTTTATCCTTAAGCCTTTCTCTTAGCTTTTCAATGATAAAAACTAAGACCAGTTTTATTGTACTACCGACTCATTCCTTGTGGAAGGAGGGAAACACATAAGTATTTAAATCAAATTTGTTAGCTGAGTGTGGTGGCACACACCTGTAATCCCTGTACTTAGGAGGCTGAGACAGGAAGATCTCAGGTTTGAGGATAGCCTCAGCAACTTAGTGAGACCCTGTTTTGAAATAAAAAAGTCTGGGGGTGTAGCTTGGAGGTAGATGCCCCTGGGTTCAATCCCCAATGCCAATAAATGAATAAATAGTTTGTTGAGACTTTGGATATCATATTTACTTTATTCTGTTTCACATTCAATTTAATATTTAACATGAGCATTTTTGTATGTTACTAACTAAATTATGTTAGATTTAAGTTCCTAGAAAACATTAACAGTGGTTAAGATGTGATTTAGATAATCAATATTGGTGTCTGTATTAATCTATTCAAAAATTCTTAGTAATTTGTATAAGACAATGGAATGCTAGCTTAATTGCCAGTACTATAGGAACTTGTTTCCCTTTATATATTTTTTCCTTACTCTGAATGGATTAGCGGTAGCTGCCTATTATCTTTTATCTTTACCTTAATTACAGTTATTTGAGCCACATTTTAATCCTGAAATCTGTTATTGGTTTAAAACAAGATGTTAACAGTCTACATGAAATCTTCAAATTATATATGAAATTTCAAAGATTGATATCAACTCTTTGTCTTACTTCATATAATTTACCTAAAATATTAATTTAAAATGTTATAGTTTTATTCTTACTTGGAAAATAGAGAATTTGAGAAATCATGTAACTAGCATACTTTTGATAGCCATTAGGCCTATGAAGTCAATTTAGTTAAAGTCTTTCTATATCATCAAGCTTCAACTATCACATATAAATGGAATAGGAAGTTTTCTTGAGGTATGATTTTTAGGATGGAGAGGTTCTTGCTCCTTGTTTGCTCCCTACAGCTTCTCTGGTGGCCTTAGGTATTGTCATCATGGGATATCCAAATGTGGACTCAAGTTCTCCCACTCCTCTATCAACCAAAGCACTCTAATGTTATCTTTCTTATATATTGGGGTCCTTTGTAAGAAATTATTTAAAGGAAAGTTTCTTTAAACCAAGAAAGAAAAGGAAAAAAGAGCCAGGCTTGGTGGCGCACGCTTGTAATCCCAGTACTTGGGAGGCTGAGACAAGGAGGATCAAAGGTTCACTGCCAGCCTCAGCAACTTTTTGTTGCCCTCTGCAACCTAGTGAGACCCTGTTTCAAAATAAAGAATAAAAAAAAATTAGGGCTGGGGGTGTAGCTCAGAGGTAGAATGTCCCTGGGTTTAATCCCCAGTACCGCAAAAAAAAAAAAATGGAAAGGAAAAAAGGATGAAAACCTATGACCTACTCTAGCCTCTTTTTTTTTTTTAAGAATTAGAAGCTTGCCGGGCATGGTACCGCACACTTGTAATCCCAGTACTTGGGAAGCTGAGACAGGAGGATCCGGGTTTGCGCCAGCCTCAGCTACTTAGTGAGGCCTCCACAATTTAGTGAGACTCTGTTTCAAACTAAAGAATTTAAAAAAAATAGGGCTAGAAGTGTAGCTTGGAGGTAGAATGCCCCTGGGTTCAATCCCCAGTATTAAAAAAAAAAAAAAAATTAGAAGCTGACTGTCAGAGAAGTTAATTCAAGATAATAGCATTTGTTAGTGCTACAGCCAAGGTGACAATTCAGGTGTTTTACTCCTTATCCACCTTGTCTCCATGAAACATTTGCATAATACTATATAGTTTCCCCAAATTCTTTCACTTATATTATTTAAAATTACATAAGTGATATGTACTATAAAATTAGTATGGATCAAGAATGACTGTTTGCTAGATATCAATTAAAATGCAGTTTATTTAGTACAATGCTTAAAATGCACATTCCTTACTGATTTAAATCATTATTAGATGGGCGTGGTGGTGCATGCTTGTAATCCCAGTACTTGGGGAGGCTGAGACAGGAGGACTGCAGGTTCGAAGACAGCCTCAGAAAGTAGTGAGACTCTCATCAACCTAGCAAGACCCTGTTTCAAAATAAAAATAACCGCCCCGGAGCACCCCCCAGCACTGAGGACACGGGTGGGTGAACCACAGCCCTTCCCTGGAGCACCCCAGCACTGAGGACATGGGCGGGTGAACCAGGGCCCCGCTGGAGGACACGGGCGGGTGATGGAGAAAACCTCAGATGAGTAAAGAAGGTGACATAATTGAGGAAGATGGGAGGGGAGAAGAGGGGAATGCCCTAATGCACAGGACGTACACACACAAATATATCAAACTCAACTACTGTGCTGAGCACGAGAAGGAGGGAGGGGGGCGGGAATGGGGGTGGGAAGTGGAGGAGGGATAATTGATCAATGTGTGCATGTATACGTCTACCATCCTGAAACCCAGCAAGATGTATGATTACAATGCACCAATAAAAAATAAATAAAAATAAAAAATAGGGCTAGGGGTGTCGCTCAGAGGTAGAATGTCCCTGGGTTCAATCCCCATTGCCAAAAATAAAATATAAATCATTATTAGCTTCATTTCATTTAATCTTTAAAAATATTTTGTGAGTGGTTAGGATCAATTTTAAGTTGAGCTCCTGGGTTAATTAAGAAAGATTCTCATAACTGCTTGGGGGGGAATGATTTTGTGATATCTCATCTTGAATTTTTAATTGGAATGGATCATATAAAATAGCCTTCAGAATGACTAAATAGGTTAAATGTTTTAACATTTAAGTGTCAAATGGAGAATCAAACTAACTTTTGTAAAAACAAAGAGATGTTTACTTAAAAACGTGTAAAACCAAACTTTCAAGTATTTTTTTAACAGTAAGAGTAATTAACTGAACTCAGTTATCATTGTGTCAAACTAAATGATTGTACTGTTCCCTTATAGGTTTGGGTAAGTGAAGACAGTAACAGCATTGAAGCAGTGAACCAATGGAGAGAGACAATTGCAAATCCAGAAAAGGTTGTTATCAAGTGGCACAAACTAAATCCATCCTGAAGACTTCATAGTAACTGGGTGAAGAAACAACTTGACATTCTTTTAGAAGACTTGCCATTTCTATTTGCTAAAAATTGTAATGAATTTTATCATACATCCAAAGTGAAGGAAATGCTTTAAAATGGTGCCAAAACAGACAATAAAATTAAAGGGTCATATTATTAGGGCAACTAAATAAATTATAAAGTCTATGAGAATATCAAGCATAGTTATATTTTATGTTACTGCTTTTGTTTTTTAAGCTTACCTCGGTATTCAAAACCTAGAATATCAAGTCGCTGTTACCACTATTGGACATTTAGGAGACTTTACCACTGTTCCAGTAAAAGGTGTCATTGATTAGATTTTGGTTCCACCGTTTACCTGTTCCTATATATTTTCTCTCAGCAAAAATGAATTGAACCATTTTTAACTATTTTTTATATTTGGGGAAATTTTGTGCCCTGTGTTTGTAATTTATTACCCATAAGGCATTACGTTGTCACTTTGTAAGCTACTTATCTCCAACAAACTTTAGAAATAGAAAACTACATTTTAGGCAAGAATAGATGAAAATACCAGGATATTGAAATTTAATTGGAGACCCAGAATATACATATTTTGCTATTTTCCTCCTTCAGATATTTTACTCTGTTTTATTTGGAGTTGAAATAAGATTATTGTCCAAATGGCCCATCCTCATTAACAGAATTAAATGGGTTTAAGTAGCAAATTCAAAATTTTATGATAATTACTTCCTCATTTTTAGTTTTTAATGTACAAATTACTTGTTATGTAATCTATAATGTGAGAGTGTTTTCCTATGTTTTTTATAACTATACCCGATAACACTGGTAGCAAATATTTTCTATTGCAGGTTTCTTCCAGGTACTTATTAGAACTCAGAATATGGGTAATTTCAGCTTAGTTACCCATAAGAACTGTGGCCAAAAAGAATAGCTTTTTGGATGAACAAATAACACTATCCCAGATCTTGCAAATTTTGATTTTAATTTTGCTAATAAGTAGACCATGTGCTCTGTGTTCTTGGTCTTCCATTTTTCTCTCTTTCTTACTTTGTCTCATACATGCCAAGAGATAGATGGTGATACTTTAAGCCAGAAATATACCTGGGTATAACCTAAGCATTCCCTTTCATTCCACTTCCTGTGTCCTATGTATCTCTAAAATATTCCCAATAAATAGTTCTATTTCCTAAGTACCACCTCAAGCTACAAAATGTACATATTTTATATTCCCTGTACTTCTGCCTAGATTTTATGGTACCAGTGGTGTTGACACATATTCTCTGCCACTGTGCATTTGAAATAATATTTTTAGGTTTATGAACAGTAGCATATTAGAAGTCATGTGAACTTTTAGGAGGAATCACCTTGTGTGGTAGTATTTTGAATTTTTGAGACAAATACAACTATTTTTGTTATTGTTTATTGTTCTTTTTAAATAGACTATTTTTAGAGTGGGTTTTAGGTTCATAACAAAAATGAAAAAGATACAGAGATTTCCTACATACTCTTGGTGTTGTACATTCTGTAAGTTTTGACAAATGTATAATCACGTGTCTACCATCATTGCCTTACAAATCAACTGCAAATGCAACTATTTTAATAGCTGCCAAAGAAATAAGTATATTTATTGGCTTTTAGATATTTATAAGCTTAATTGTTTTTTAAAACTAGAATTTTATTTTAGCAGTTTTTTTGTTCTATTAATGCTCTCAGTTCCTAAATTTAATGTATATAGTCCTATATTTAGCTCAATTTTTAATGATCTAATTTACAGTATTTTGACAATATGTGTATAATGTACCATTTGTGGGAATGCTATGCCTTCTTGGTTTCTTAGAATCCTAAGTAAATCAGTAAAAAGGAAACCTTTCATGTCAAAGACTTTCTGGTAGAAAGATATTATTAGAACTAAGATCTCAAATATTTTAGTTAGTGTTTACTTAAGCCTTTTTCAGGTGAAGATACTCAGTATAAGTGATATGCCATTGTCTCCTCAAAGCTTTATGTAGAAATATAAATAGAAACATACTCTTCTGCTGTATGTTTGTGAGAAAAGCAGTAAGAGCTGGTGATAAAAAATGAGATGCTGCAGATTTTGCCTAGATTAAAATCATTTCCCTTTGTATCTGCTTATGCTTTTCTTGACCTCTCCCCACCTATACGAAGGAAGAGGAAACCAAAGTGATGCTGGGGGACAGTAGGAAAGCGGGATGGGGTTCATGTTGATAGCTGTTAGTTTGCACAGTGCTAATCCCTAACAGTGTTTATCAGTTTTCAGATTAACACAGTTCAACAGCTACAGCCCATGTCAAAATGACCACCAACGTATGTCAGTTCCAACTCTTACCAGACTGTTGAGAAGAAACCAGTGGAATTTTGACATGTAATTATGGTCTGAAAATAACCTAAACTGAAGTTCTATTTGAATAGAGTGATGTGAATTTCTCTGATACTAATGTAACCAACAGTCCCATGGAAACTCTATTTCCTAGCAAAAAATTCAGTTTATTTAATTGAATATTTGCTTACTCATGAAGGATTTCAGAAATTTGCAATAATTTTTAATTTATCATGGCAGTAATGGATATTTCAAAAATAAACATCTTTTTCCTATGTTTGGAAAACTGTTTGGTGTTTCCTCAGGCATGCTGAGAAAAGTACCAGATAAAATGTCTGTGTCTCTGATGGTTATGAGGACATTTTCTAGTATCTCTTATTATATAAGCTATAACTCTTGGTCAGAATTAAATGTCAAATGCTCGCATTTTATGTGAAATGCTGTATTGAAAGAATTATGAAAAGGGGCCCATATGAAATACCATGTCCATTTTGAAATATAAATTTAAGATTTGTAAAGATATTAAGAGAGTTAATGTAGCCCTCCCAAACTGGATTTTATTTAGAGAGTGACAAATTGTGTGAAGATGAATGCTGCTTACATTTTTAGTAATTTCTAGTAGAATTTTCTAAACTTGGTCTTCTTGATTTTTAAACATTTACATACACACACACACACACACACACACACACACACACATATATGTATATATATATATGTCTGATCTGGCCAGGCATAGTGGCTCACACCTTAATCCCAGTACTTGGGAGGCTAAGATAGGAGGATCACAGATTTGAGCCCAGCCTCAGCAATTTAGCAAGCCCCTCAGCAACTTAGTGAGACTCTGTTCCAGAATAAAAAATACAATAGGGCTGGGGGTGTAGCTCAGAGGTAGAATGACCTCTGGGTTCCATCCTCAGTAACACACACACACACACACACACACACACACACACAAAAGCCTGATATCTTTAGTTCTGTTTGTCTTCCTAGATGGTAAAAAGGTAGTCAGTTCCATGCTGAGATTATTTAAAAGATATATTTTGTTTATTTTGTTTCTGGGTCATCATCCTTTAGTTTTCGAGGCAGGAGAATGATAAAAATATCTGCGCTCCATGACAGGCTGGATTTATATTAGCAGAAATAAATTTAGTTGTATGTGACCCTAAATTGGCTCTCAGTTTGATGTCTGACTCATCTTTCTTGATTATGTGAGGCATGGAGTTTCAATCATGAAGCAAAAGTTTTAATTAGCCACTTTATTTAATAATTAAATGCAATAAGCTTATTGTTTATATTGAGATTTTATATTTTAATAGGGAAATCAAATAATATAAAACAGGATTATAGTAAAAAGTAGGATTTGAGATATGGATAAAATGCTTTGCAGGTTCAAATAAAGGAAAAGTTAAATTCAACTGAAGGAATTAAGAAACGTTTGTCAAATGCCTGACCAGAAATGAACAAAACCAAGCAGATGGGTAGTGCTATTATTCATGGTCGCTGACTTTGCCTGCCTAGCAATCTTACTAAACAGAACATTACATAAAGCAGAGAACAATGAAGCATGTCTTCCCAGGTCTCTTGAGTTGCTGTTCCTGAGCCGGCGCTCTGTCGCAGTGTTCAGGTAGCCAGTGAAGATCCCTTCTGGGCCCAGCAGCTTTTTTCATTGTCTCGGAGTTTTGATTCCTTCTTCACTTACTTCCACCTGGCCATCCCCATGCACAGCCTTTATGTCTGCTTGCTCAACAGGTGGTGTTGGTAGAAACAATCCCAACAAATCCCTGAGTAATTACTAAGAATTTAAGTGCCATTAATTCTGTGTATAGGAGGGTTAGTTTCTCAGCACAGCATCTGTTAGGCCTGAGGCTTTTCTACAATCTATTTCCATCTTTTAAAATCTTAGATCTACCCTGTTATGGATTCTGCACTAATGATCTCCCCTTCATAGAAAACTAACTGCTCTGTCCCCAGCCTGCTCTCAGTCTTCTGCCCTGGCTGCTCAGAAACTCATGAAGTCTTAACAATGCCTGCCAGCGATTTTTTTTCTCCTGCCTTGAAACTACCTCTTCCCTTAGCTTTCATGTTATTGCCCCCCCCTCTCTTCCTACTAGGGATTGAACCCAGGAGCATTCTACCGCTGAGCTGGGCAGCTAGATGCCCAGCCCTTTTTATTTTTGAAATAGAGTCTCACTCAGTTACCATGCTGGCCTCAAACCTGTGCTCTTCCTGTCTCAGCCTCCCAAGCACTGGGATTACAGGCGTGCGGCACTGAGCCTGGTGCTCTGCTTATTTTTTTATCTTTTTAACTCATCCTTCTCTGCTGGCTCATCTTCATGCACCTGACCTTTGTGTGTGTGTGTGTGTGTGTGTACACATGATAGTGGGAACTAAACCCAGGAGATTCTGCCTCCTAGCCATATCCCCAGCCCTATTTTATTTTTTATTTTGAGACAGGGCCTCACAAAGTTGCCAAGGGCCCTACTAAATTGCTGAGGCAGGCCTCAAACCTGGGATCCTCTTGTCTCTGCCTCCCAAGTACTGGGATTACAGGTATGTGCCACCATGCCAGACTGTACCTGACCTTTTAAAATTGGGAGTTGACTGAGCCCTAGGCCATCTTCTCACTCTACACGGTCTCTCTGGACAGTCTCATCCATTTCCATGGCTTTGAATGCTGTATCTATTGGCGAAAGGTTGCCAAATTTCTATCTCTACCCAAATCTTGCTCTGAGTTCCACTATCATTAGCTAATGTAGACATCTTTTCTTGAACACAGTCTAAGTCAAACTTTTCATTTCACATTCCTACCAAAAATCTGGTCTTTACTTTTCCCTAGTAAGCGGTGCTGTCATCGTTACCTGGTTGATCATCCCAGAAACCTAGGAGTCATCTTGTTAATGGAAAACCTTTCTCTACTCTCACAACACTTCTGACACCAAATCTGTGGGGTTTGCACACCAAATAACTTTCTACTTCTCTGTGGACACCAACTGGGTGTCCTACAATTTGGCTCAACTCTGACATTACCCAGAATGAACACAGAACCCACAGTTAAGAAATTAGTTTCATAAGACTGATCCCCACTTCAAATGCTAATCACAAATGGTGGGGCCCCAGGTTACCCACAATGTATGTCTGATGGCTACAAATTGTAGCTTTCCATGACCCTTCTTCGGGTTTGATAATTTGCTAGAATGGCTCACAGAACCCAGGGAAACACTTTACTTACATACTATTTATGTACCCATTTATTATAAAGCTATGACTCAGGAACAGCCAAATGGAAGAGATGCAGAGGGCAAGGTATAGGGGAAGTGTGGAACTTGTGTGTCTTTTCTGGGTACACCATTCTCCCAGCACCTCGCTGTGTTTACCAACCTAGAAGCTCTCTGAACCCCTTCAATTAAGGCTTATTGTGGGCATAACTGATTAAATCATTGGCCATTGGTGATTGAACAATCGAAAGGGGCTACCCTTTTCCTTCCCCACAAGTCAGGAGGTGGGACTGGAAGTTCCAGCCCTCTAAGTTACATGCTTGATTTCCGTGGCCACCAGCCCCCCATTCTTAAGGTCATTTCAAAAGTCACCTCATTAATATAAGTTCAAATGTAGTTGAAAGGGACTTGTTATGAATAACAAAATTCTCCTTTTATCTTAATCTCTCTGTAACTATTTCAGGAGCAAGAGACAAAACCCAAATGTAAAAAATGATGTTTATATCACTTATAGAATTTCAAGGGTTTTAGGAGCTCTGCAGCAGTAAACAGGGCCAAGAACCAAATATGTATTAGTTATTATGTCAATGTCACACCTTAGAATTCCTCTTTCATCTCTGGTACTCAGTGTTATGGATAGATACAGCATGTCCCCTGAAGAACTCATGTATCAATGTTCAGAGTTGATGCATTTAAGTCATGAGGGTTCTAATCTCATCAGTGGATACATCCATTGTGGTGGATTTACTGGGTGGTAATGTAGGCCAGTGCGGTGTGGCTGGAGAAGGTGGGTCCCTAGGGGTGTGACCGTAGGGACTGTACTTTTGTCTTTGAATCCCCTTGCTTGCTCTCTCTTGCTTTCAGCCTCCATGATGTGAACAGAGCCTTGCTCTCTCCCTCTCACTCTGCTTCCTGCTACCATGCCCTGAGCTCCACAGACCTCAGCCTCACATGGACTGGACCCAAAATCTCCAAAAACTGTGAGCAAACAAATCTTCCTTCCTCTAAATCGTGTGGTCAGTTGTTTTGGATTACGGCAGTAAGAATGTTGACCAAGGCACTCATTCAATCACCCTATTTAAAAATATACATCCTTAATAGATCTTGAATCCACCCACTTCTCCGTCTTCACCATAAGTTCCCCTATATAATGTACTCTTCCCATAATTGGTCTTCCTGTTTCCCTTTTTTCCCCTCCAGCCCATTCCCCCCTCAATAGCCAGAGTGATATTTATTCTAAAATGCAAATCTGATGGTCACAACTTAGTTCTCACTGCTCTTGTTATGAAGTCCAACATCCTTAACATGGTCCACAAGACCCTGCTTTGGTAGGAAAACTTCTCCCACAAAAGGGGACCTGTGAATGAAACTGACAAGTGGTAGATTAACAGGAGAAAAGGCACACAGTTTTTAATATTTACATGCTTGGGAGTTCACAAAAAGGTGAAGCGTCAAGAGGTAATTAGACTTATGGGTTTACATACGTTTTTAAAAAGAAAAGGGAGGTTGAGCTTCAAGGGATAGGTTATGGAGAAGTGTCTAGGAAATGTTTGGGGAACTAATGGGAGATAAGGGTAATTGCAGTTAGTTTGTCTCTGCAGTCATTTTGGTGTCAACTTTCCATCTCTAGGGAAGACTTCTCTTCCTGGTGGTGGTGGTGCCACACCTTTACAAAAGGTAATTCGTGCTTTGCTTTTTAAGGCAGATAAGGGAAGGACAGAATTCTTACATTATTAATTCTCAGTTACCTTCAGCTGAAATTACTCCTTATGCCAAAGCAGCATATTGTGGGGTGGTACATCCTGATCCCCTTCAGCTTGCTACATTGTGAGGAACAATTGCACTTTTTAAATGAGTTTTATAAAACAATCAGTACTTGGGAGGCTGAGACAGGAGGATCACAGGTTCGAGGCCAGCCTCTGCAACTTAGCAAGACCCTATTTGAAAATTAAAAAAAGAAAAGAAAAAGGGCTGAGGGTGTGGCTAGGAGGTAGAATGCCCCTGGTTCAATCCCCAGTACAAAAAAATATCAGATATGAACATGGAATAACAGCCACCACAGGGAAGCATATGAAAATGAAAGGGTTTTTTTGTTTTTTTGGTGTGTGCGGTACTGGGGATTGAATCCAGGGGAGTTCTACCTCCGAGCCACACCCCCACCCCTATGTTATTTTTTAGTTTGAAACACGGTTTCACTAGGTTGCTGAGAGTCTCACTACGTTGTCAAGGCTGTCCTCGAATCTGCGATCCTCTTGTCTCAGCCTCCCAAGTACTGGGATTACAAGTGTGCGCCACCACACCTGGCTGAAAGATGTTTATTATACTCTCAGGTCCTAGGAGAGGGAGGCATGGTATGCCATGCAGGGCAGGGACCATATGGAAGGCATGCCCAGGGACCAGGCTCAACCATGCAGGTGAGAAGCAGAGGGTGGGGGAGGGAGGACGGGTGGGCAGGTACCTTTATTGGGGGTAAGGGTGGAGCACACAAGCAAAAGGCCTGATGGGATTTCACGGATGCACTTGAATGTCACTAGGTCACAGGATGGCAAAAGGGGACTTGTGACAGGGACCAGCCTCATCGCACTGTGACATTTGGTTGTTGGGCAGGATATTCTCACGAACACAATACAAACCTAGCTTCCTTGAGATCTTCATGCATGCCATGTCATCTGGGTGAAATAGTTTTCCTTCTTCACTCTTCCCTTCGTTAAATCCTATTTTTTTAAGGTGCCAACTTAAAAGTGTCTTTTCCTTAGAAAAGTTTTTTTTAACTCTTTAAGCAATATTTGATCCTATTTTCAATATACTTTATAATTTTCCTTTATAGTTTTTATCACTATTGTGGCTGAATAGTTACTTGCAAAACTTTTGTTTAATGTTTTTTCTTCTACATTGCATTTCCCTGAAAGCGGGGTCTTGTTTATTGCAGTATTCCTAAGCCTGTCACAGTATGTAGCCCATAAGAGGCCCATAGTCAGTATTTACTTATTCATTTACTTAGCTGAGAAGCAACGTTTGGGGTAATAGAGATATAACAGTGAACAAACAAAAAATTAAATGAAAACATCCTGTCAGATTTTATGGCTCAATAAAGTGGGTAAAGGTTGGTATCTTCTTGAGAGCGATAATAATGAATTATACATTATTACTATACTTTTAGAAGTAATTGATGCATTTCTTAATTATAAAGAAGAGAAATCTGATAGCCTCATTCTCCTTAATTCCAACTATCAAGGCTTAGCAAAAAATAATTATTGAAATTATGAAGTAAATAAATTATTAATGCTAAATTTAGTAGATTGCTGAAATAGTCATCAGATTTTACCTTATACTTACATGTGAACAGCTTAATATGTATCATTACCAAGCACAAAAAATTATATTAATTTATTTAAAACATTAATTTTTTGCAGGGACTGAGTTAAATTTGATTCCTGTACAAAACAGGAAGGATACTTAGATTGTGTCCAGCTTTGAAAACTACCTTTATGATGTAATAACCTAGCCAGGTGTGGTGGCGCATGCTTGTAATCCTAGTATTTGGAGGCTGAGACAGAAGGATTGCAGGTTCAAAGCCAGTCTCGACAACTTTAGTGAGGCTCTCAGCAACCTAGTGAGACCCTGTTTCCAAATAAGAAATAAAATTGAGCCGGGGTATAGCTTGGAGGTAGAATGCCTCTGGGTTCAATCCCCAGTACCAAGAAAAAAAATAACCTATGTAAATTTAAAGGGCCCCACAAAAGTGAGTAGTTATTATTTACTGCCTAAACAGGACTCATAAGATTTCTATAGGAAAGAAGATGCACAGAAGATTGGTGAGATTGGTTCTACTCCTGGAGGGTCAGAGTGAGAATTTTGGAGACCATTCCTGATATAATTTAAGAAAGGGATTCAGAGGCCGGGCGTGGTGGCGCACGCTTGTAATCCCAGTACTTTGGGAGGCAGAGACCGGAGGATCCGGGTTCGCGGCCAACCTCAGTGCGCATGCGCGCGCGATTCTCTCTCTCTCTCTCTCTCTCTCTCTCTCTCTCTCTCTCTCCCTCTCTCTCTCTCTCCCTAGTGAGGCCCTCCGCAACTTCGTGAGACCCGGTTTCAAAAATAAAGCATAAAAAAATAGGACCGGGGGTGTAGCGCGGAGGTAGAACGCCCCTGCGTTCAATCCCCAGTACAGCAAAAAAAAAAAAGACTAAGAAAGGGATTCAGAGAAGAGGCTCTAAGAGAAGCAAGCCGACCCCATGTACATCTTATTACTAAGAACAATTTTCTTTTCCTCTACTTATCTAGGAGGAAAGATAAAAAGTCTGGAGATAAGGAAGGTAGGAATAATTGCTGAGTAATGTTGTCTTAACCCAATGCAAAAGAAACTCTTTTTAAAACAGATTGACAGCCAGAAAGAGGCCTATAAGAGGGAGAACAGTTAAGGATGGAAAAGTAGGAAGGTAAGGGTGCATTTGTGGAGTGAACTTAAATGTTTCCTGATACTATATACTATTTACATGACACACCTTGTTACCTTAGGATGCCTTGTCATAATTCAGATTCTTTAAGAAGAATGTATATAAAATTCTTATATTGTCCCCCCCTCTGCTTCTTTTCCCCATCTTCTCTTCCTGTCCTTTTTCCTCCCTCTCTTTCATCTTCCTTTTTGCCAAAACTTTTGCTCAGTTTTTGCTTTTTTTCATCAAAAAGTTGAAAATCAGTTTGGTCTATGATAATAAAATCACTGACTCTCATGCCTGGAAAAAGCCTTATGAATCTTCCAGTACAAATGCCCATCTAACTAGAACATAGAGATATTTATTCAACAAGTATTTACTGGGTAGCTGCCTTGTGCCACTCACTTCAGGTGCAGGGGATACAGCACTACACTGAATAGACCAAAACTTCTGCCCCCACAGACCTGATATTTAGCAAATATATCAGAATATACAGTATTTTAAAATAAAACCTGATGGATTTCATGCAATGAATGAGCCAGCAGAAGATCAGAAAATCTGTTGCTGGTCTTTCTTTCTGTGTGACTTTGATATGTTAATCTTCATTGCTTAATCTCCTTTGATCTTGCTTGAAATGTTCATGTTAATTGATATATTAATGGTTTATTATCTGTTTTTTCCAAAAAGTGTATATTTAATCGTAATATTTTCCTTGAGCTAAAACAGGAAATACATATATATCAAGGGATCATTTGAAAAGAATCACCTCAGAATTCTTAACCTAGGGATGTATTATGATTGTTTTCCGAACAGCCCACTTGCAAATCAGTTTTTGTCTGAGTTACTTCTGTGTTTGAGTTTTTCTGGTTTTAAAAGATGATAGAGATAAGGCCAGGCGTGGTGGCTCATGCCTGTAACCCCAGTACTTGAGAGGCTGAGATAGGATGATTTCAGGTTTGAGGCCAGCCTCAGCAACTTAGCGAGATCCTGTTTCAAATGAAAAATACAAAGGGCTGGGGTGTAGCTCAATGGTAAAGGCCCCTGGGTTCAATCCCCAGTACCAAAAGAAATATGATAGTTGAAGTTTTTTTAATGTTATTTTGATTTTATTGACGTTGAACCAGAGAGAGAGAGAGAGAGGAAGGAGAGAATGAGAATAAGAATGAACATCATCTTCGAGTTGTAGGAGATTATTTTTAAAATATATGGGAGGGCCAGAGAGGAGATATGTTCAAATATCTGCATTTAATTCTTGTGTTGTGCACACACATGGGTACACAGTACACATTCCCTTTATTTTGTAGTATTAGAAACAATGACATCTGTTTTCTTGAAAGTGAGGGGAATAAATGATTAACAGAATTGGATGAGTGATGGAAACATTATGACAGATTTGATCAGTAAAGTTTGTTTCTTTTGCCAGTCCAGAAAAAAAAAAACTAAGCTTGAGAAATAATAAAAGGGGAATTTTTTTCTCTTTCTTTAGTCCAGAAGAAAGTTAGTTGCAAAAACAACAAACTGGCAAAATGTTTGGAATGATGTATTTGGTTTTTGGATTATATCATATACGGTTCAAAAGGATAGGATGTTTATTGTGTCTAGCATTCTTTCTCTGATATGTAGATAGCTAATAATAAATCTCTAAGGGTTTCTATTCTTGGTTCCTTCTGGATAGCTGAGAGAGTTTAAAAGTTTTTATTTTCCTAATAGTTTTACCTGGTCATATAAATAAAATTCTTGACCTTTTTTCTTTCCCAACATACCTGAGGAGTATGACACATTTCCATCACTAATAATGAGTCACAGTGGCAATAATTTGTACCTAGGTTGTGAATCTTGAAAAAAAAATCCCCAAGGTTACCCCTTTTGAGAATTACTGAAGTAGGTAGATTATGGTGAAATTTATATATATATATATATATATATATAAAAGGTATATATATATATATATATATACATACCTTTTTAGGTAGTTCACACATTAAAATGCAATTTACTCTTTTTAATTTCTCCACTGTGTCCTTACTAATATTATTACCTCAGCATTTTCCATGCCTCAGGAGTGAGGGAAATGAACTCGGTATATTTGTTTATTTTTAAAATCAGGATGTTGAAAGATGTTAATCTTTTGGTCTTTGGACCACCTTTGGAAAACAATGGCTTAATAACTCAACCTGTTCCTTCATCAAGTAGAAATAACGACACTGTTCAGGACCCTGTGTGATTGCTGTTGTTTACCATAAGACAGGGACAGTAGGTAATCTCCACTGTTGCTCGAGAAGGGAGATGGAAATAACTTGAGGAGAGCAAGACTACTCGGGACGCTCCACCCAAGTGAAGTCCCTGAATAATGGAGTCTGGGCCCAGTTTTGCAAGGCTTGAAGTTTAATTTTGTCAGGATGCTAGTAAATTAGAGGAATTGGCTCAGCTAACAGTACTTTCCAAAGTCTGGTGTACAAACTACAATACCAGTTTACTAATTTATAAATGGAAGACAGTCCCTTCCAATGACAGAAATATTTATGTCTACCTTCATGGTGCCTCTGTTCTGTGTCAAGGCATGCTTGCTTAAAATTGAATTTTAGAAGCCAGGTAATTGTTTGGAGAGCATGAAATCAAAGCAAAAGGCAGGGGACTGAAGACAGGCATTATCCAGGCTGTGGTGCAGCCAGGGTAACATCCTGCCCAAGCAGGAGCCTGCTGGACAGCCTTCCCATCAGATGCCCATATTTAGTGTCTTCCTTCTGGAGACTGCAAGCCTCGCACAGTGCATGCCATCTCTTTGACCTTCCCTCTTGCTATATTTCATTCTAACCATCCCCACCTGTTTACAGAGTCTTAGGCCAGGCAAGTTATTGTTTAATTGATGAGATTTCAGCTTGCTAAATTATAATCACACTAATTTATAATGGCTCCCAGGTCACCCTAACTGCAATTTTAGAAATTCTCTCCACTCTTTGGTAATAAATTTTGCCTGAAGTCTCTATGTTTATAATTTTTTCTCAGTAGTATCTGAAGACTATGATGCAGTTGATTACTCCCTCAACACTTTTCTTCACTTCTAAGAACATTATTGTGGGGGAGGGGGTATTAATCCTGCAGTAACAGGGTTGGAAAACATGACATTATCATTCAAAGGGTAAGGAAGCTAGACAAGGTTTTATTTATTTATTGGTATGGGGGGTTGAACCCAGGGGCATTCTACATCTGAAATACACCCTCAACCCTTTTTTATATTTTATTTTGAAATAGGGTCTCCCTCAGTTGCTGAGGCTGGCCTCAAACTGGGATCTTCCTATCTCAGCTCCCCAAGTAGTGGGAAAACAGGCATGCACCACCACATCCAAGGTTTTTTTTTTTTTTTTAGCAGTACTGGGGATTGAACCCAGGGGCATTCTACCTCTGAGCTACACCCCCAGCCCCATTTTTATTCTTTATTTTGAAACAGGGTCTCACTAAGTTTCAGAGAGCCTTACTAAGTAGCTGAGGCTGGCCGCAAACCTGTGATCCTTCTATCTTAGCCTCCCAAGTACTGGGATTACAAGCATGGGCCACCACGCCCAGCTTACATCCAAGGTTTTAAATTGTTGGTTGGTAGGCGTCATACCACAAGAAAAGTAAGAAATTATCAGTGCAGAATACCTCTTTGGCTTGTCAAAGAATATTTCAGGTCATCATTAGAGTCATGTGAATCTGCATCACAAGAATATGTCAGTTTGGAATTTGTATGACTGGAGCTGAGAGTTTCCAAATAGTGATCTATTTTCCAAAGACTGAGAAATGTTGCTGTAAAATATCTCTATGTGTTGTCCACACTCCCTAGCAGGATTTCCATTTTTATTGCAAGGTCATTTGAAAATGTTATAGGTGTACCTTTGACACAATTTGGCATCTTAATATTCTTATCTGAAAGTGATAATGTTTTATCATTTTTCTGCCTTGGGAAGAAAATGATGAGAAACAGAGTTTTCAGTTCAAGAATGGCGTACAGCTGTTTAGAAGTAAATGTAGTCTTATGCCAGTATTTATGTTCTAAAGATTTATTGACATTCCCTGTACTGTCTAGATTTCTTCTGCAAATTTCAGAGCTTCTTCACTGAGATTCATAATGTTACCCAAAACTTAAAGAGAAAGAATTTTTCACTCAGCGCTCTTTCCCCTTTTCGCAGGGAGGTATGCTAAAAAGTTATCTAAAAGCAACTTACCATCTGCATTTTTAACCAAAGTGGAAAAATGATCATCAACTTAGCATCTTGCAGCAGTTTTTGCAGGAGAAAGTTGTAAGTTCTTAGCATTAAAGCTACTAAGGAACTTACTCCATCTGAAGTTAACCTTACCGTCTCTAAGATATGGTCACAATTAGAGAACCCATTAGTAATATTTTGTTTTGTTTTCTTGGTGGGGTGAAGGTGGGGAGGTTTCCATAGTATATTTATTTTAAAAAAATAGCTGGAAAGCTGGGTGTACTGGCACACACTTGTAATCCCAGTACTTGGGAAGCTGAGACAGGAGGATCGCAGGTTCAAGGACAGCCTCAGCAAGTAGTGAGACTCTCATTAACCTAGTGAGACCCTGTTTCAAAATAAAAATAAAATCGGGATGGGGGTGTAACCCGGAGGTAAAATGCCCCTGGGTGCAATCCCCAGTACCACACACACACACACACACACAAAATAGCTAGAAGTTTACATTTATGGTAAAGGCTCTATCTGTTAAGATTCCAAATAATTTTTTCCATAGAGGTCACAGTAATAATGAGGAGACAAAGTTCAAATTTCCAGGAATAGAGAAAAAAACAAGATTAAAACATTTTTCATCACCAAGCCAATTGGCTATAAGTTAAATCACAGCCATTTGAAGAGCTTAATTTAATGTTCATACCCAAAGACAATAGTAAATATATGAGAAATGGCTTGTCTTACATGAGTAAGTGACTTTAGTGTATTATTATTTTTTTTTTTTTTTTTTTGCGGTACTAGGATTGAACCCAGGGGCATTCTACCTCCGAGTTACACCTCAGCCCTATTTTTTTATTCTTTATTTGGAAACCGGGTCTCACTAAGTTGTGGAAGGCCTTACTAAGTAGCTGGGGCTGGCCGCGAACCCCAATCCTCCGGTCTCAGCCTCCCAAGTACTGGGATTACAAGCATGCGCCACCACGCCCGGCTAGTAAGTGACTTTAATCTGAGTTAAATGTGGCTTTCAAATCTGTGTATATTGGGTGTCTATTATATATGGAATCCAAGAGATGACTACATTTTAAAAGTTTATTTGTTTTATAAATAATTCTATGATTCAGTTGACATCTGTTATCAGCCTTAGTATCACACCAAGCCATGCCAGTCATTTTAAATTTCTAGTTTCCCATTCACTCAACATGTATTTATATACAGTCTCACATGCAAGTCTATGAGAAAGTGGTGGGAAAAGGCTCCCAGTGGATTTTTGTGTAACTGAATGACCATTTATGGTTGGAGATCTTCCAAACTGAATCTGATTCAAGTTAAGTAGCAATTGTTAACATTAACTAAGAGTGATCAATTACATGCTTGAAGTGTCTTAAAATAATCTGTCCTGAGAAAAAGAGAAGTAATTTGATGATATGTAAATCT
The DNA here is from genome assembly GCA_004027185.1 of Glis glis. Taxonomy (NCBI): domain Eukaryota; kingdom Metazoa; phylum Chordata; class Mammalia; order Rodentia; family Gliridae; genus Glis; species Glis glis. The sequence continues at coordinate 7,057 of PVJS01019056.1, read as the reverse complement.
GTGTTCTTAGAGATGCCCATTTCTCCTTTTCTCAGGATACAGAATAAGAGACAGATGCTGATAAAAATTTCAAAAGCTGGTATCATTAGCTTTGGTCATATGTGAGTGCCTCGTGTGCTGTCTTGTCCTTTGGGGCTATGCTTAAATTGTTCCTTTACCTAAGACATTTTTATTAGTGCCATCCTCTTTTGTTACTTACTGATCTGGCTGATCATAGAACCTTAAAGCCAAAATGGGATTTTTTTAACAACAACAATGACAAAACAGTACAAGATAAATGGCTGACATAAGTTTATTAGGTAAGCAGTGACAGAGCTAAAAGGGCGTGCTCTGCCTTGATGTTTTGTGGTTTCTAAATCAAAGACTGACATGTCAAACTGTGAAGAAAAAAAAAGGAATCTTATTTTTAGGGTTTTTTTTTTTTTCCTATGGACCATGAATGGCAGCAAAAAAACTTTCCTTTGAATCGGTACCTTAGGTTGTGCCCCCTCACTTCAAGAACCAATGCATTTTACTAAAATGTATTGGAAAATTTGGAGTAGAATCTCAGTAAATGTTAATTCCACTATCTTTGATGATATATAGTGTCCCCGTGAGATGCAAAGCCTGATAATATGGGTTAAAATATCACTACTTAGTTTTTTTAATTTTGCAGTTAGTAATCCTAAACTCTGGGAATCAGTTTAAAATGTGCATTTTGCTGCTGACTAAAACACTGGCAGTTGTATTATTGAGAACAAATACTCAGCTTTGAAACCTTGAATCTGAAAAGTCAAACTGCATTTCTGTTAAATGGGTATTGGTTTGGCAATTGACAGCAATTAAAGTGCCTTATGATGGAAGTTGTGGGAGGTTAGTACCTCAGTCCTTCCCCTAATAAGTGAGTCTACCAAAGATACCAGAGAGTGGAGATGTGCTCTCCTTTCCCGATTCCTGATGAGCAACTTGGGTGAGGGGCAGCACACAGCCTCTGCTGAGTCCGCCCACCTCAGGCAAGTTGCACAGACTGAACAGTGGGCTCGTCTCAGCTGTTACCCTGCCTCTCGAGTGGCAGCCGCTTAGTCCTCAAAGTTTTGGGCACCTTAGAAGATTTTCTAATTAATGCACATTTAAAGTATTGTCAAAGATGAAAAGAGTTTTTATTATGTAAAACCTACTTTGAAAATCTTAAGTTTGTTCTTAAATCATTTTCAGAGAAATCAACAGTCCAGGAATGAATCTTTTCATTTTAGCCTACCTACTGTGGTTACTGGAACAAGGTATGTTTCTGATAAAGAAATAGAAAACCTTTTATTCCCGGAGTTTCCTGTTGGCACCATAGAGTTTTCTGAGCAATATGTAACATGGCTAGTTATGCAGTGTGTTAGATTTTACTGCCAGCTCTTTGTTTAAAGAGGGTGCGAGAGGTTTGAGCCAACAAGAATGTGAAGTCAAAGTATGACGTCATCTTACCACCTGTCAAGTAAGCCTGCCTCATAAGCAAATATTTAAATATATAAACATCCCTATCATCTCAGATAAGATAGCCATAAAATAATTATTTGCTCCCACCCTTCCCTGTATCTGATTTGGGGAAACTTTTTCTTTTTCCATTAAGAAAAAGTTGCCCCCCAAAGTTGTATCTAAAGGCTAATGGACAAGTGAGGGCGGTGGCTTCTGTGATTGCAGGGGAGGGGGTGGATCTGGATGCCTACTCATGGTATATTTAAATCCTAAATATACATAAGAATCAACAAGAGTTGATTCTTCAGAATTATGTCTGCTCTGATTCAGGCTCCTGCTCTCTTCCCTCTCATTGTGCCTAGTTCTCCCATGTAACATTTTTGTTGTTGTTTTTTGTTTTTGTGGTATTAGGGATTGAACCCAGGGGCATTCTACCTCTGAGCTATACCCCCAGCCCTATTTTTTGCTCTTTATTTTGAAACAGAGTCTCACTAAGTTGTGGAGGGCCTCACTAAGTAGCTGAGGCTGTCCGCGAACCCACATCCTCCAGTCTCAACGTCCCAAGTACTGGCCCCCATGTAATATTTTAAGATCTGTTTAGAATAAGCACTTCCAAATATTATACAGAAAGCATTTATAGTCTATTCTGATTTTAAGGATACATGTAGAGACTCTAAGTAACACATCACCTGTATTAATTCTAATCATCAGGAATTGCTTAAGTTAATATCTAATCTAATTATCTCTGTAAGACATTTTTTTAACATTGGCACTATTGACATATTGAGCTGGGAAATTCTTTATTGGTGAGGAGACCATGCATTGTGAGAGATGGTTAGTAGCATCCCTGGACGCTGCTCACTAGATGTCAGTAGTCCTGACATCTAGCGAACAGCCCCTACCTCCTACTATGGTTACCAAAAATGTATCCAAACATTGTCAGATATTCCCTAGAGGGGAGAATTGTCCCTGATTGAGAATCGCTGCTCTAAGAAAACAGAATGCTAGAGAAAATACCTTTAGGAGTTATCCAGTTTTTATTTTCTCATTTTTATAAGACTGTGATTTACTTACAGTCTCATATTTCTTTAGTCACAGAGATTGGAACTCAGGCTTCCCAACTTCCTAGTTATTCTTTTCCTGCCACCACATGCTTGGTTTGACTTTTAGATACTCTGACCCCTTATTTATGGACTTGTCCAGTACCTCAGGTCTATTATAGCCAACTATTCAGTAACCAACGCTATAGTGTGTACATAAAACCTGTAGTTTTCCTTAAGTATCTACTCATACATAGTGTTTTGAGTTGTTTTCCCCAGAAACAACCCTGAGGTGATAATTCATGTGAAAATGGCTTACTAGGAAGTGTCAGGAAAAATTGGTTGGGAAGCAGAGAAGTAGATGGGGAAAAGGAAACCAAACAAAGGTACAATGTCAGGCAAACTTCCAAGAAAGTAATTTTAGCTTACTCCCATAGGAGAGCTCTGGAGACAGGGGAGATCACATCTCAGAATTCCTCAGATCAGGTACAGGAGAAAAAACTGGAGAATTTATACTTCCCTTCTCATCTTTGTTTAAGGCACAGTTACTTAACCTCCACACTGTTGACATTTTGGGGGTAGTTCTTTGTTTTTGACAGTGTGCGTCTGTCCTGCCCATTGTAGGGCATCTAACAGCATTCCTGGCTTCTACCCATTAGATGCCAGTGACATCCCAACTCTTTTTTCTCTGGCCACTTGTGATAACCAAAATTGACTCTTATTTTAACTACTGGAGGTCAAAAACACCCCCTTGTTGAGAACCATTGGTTTAAATGTTGCCCTTGGGGAGGTGTAAATTCCCAGGAACTTCTGGCTGTCAGGCACAGTATTCTTTGGCACCCTGAGAACAGCCTTCTGCTAGAAACAAAGGCTCTGGCTGTGGAGGCAAAAGCACACCAGAAGCAAGTGTGCTTAAAAATTTTAATGATTCCAGCGGGTGTGGTCATTGCAATTAGACTGAAGTAGAAATAAACAGTGAGAAAAATTAAAAAAGAGATTAATGCAGTACCTCCAGCTTTGTTCTTTTTTGTTCAAGATTGCTTTAGCCATTCAGGGTCTTTGTGGTTCCATATGAATTTTAAGATTTTTTTTTCTATTTCTGTGAAAAATCTCCTTGGAGTTTTGATAGATACTGCATTGAATCTGTAGATTACTTTGGGTAGTATAGACATTTTAACAAAACTAATTTTTCCGATCAATGAACATTTATCTTTCCATTTATTTGTGTCTTCTTCAACTTCTTCCATCAGTATTTTATAGTTTTCAATATATAGATCTTTCACTCCTTGGTTAAATTTGTTCTTAAGTATTTTGTTTTTATAGCTATTATAGATGGAATTACTTTCTGATTTCTTTTTCAGATAATTTCTTGTAAGTATATAGAAACACTTAATTTGTGTACGTTGGTTTTGTATCATGCAACTTTACTGGATTTGTCCTAACAATATTTTGGTGAAATCTTCTATATATAGGGTTTGGTCATCTGCAAACAGACAATTAAACTTTTTTCCTTCTGATTTGGATGCCTTTTATTTCTTGCCTAATTGCTTTAGTTAGGACTTCTAGTACTATGTTGAATAGAATTGGTGAGAGTAATTAGTCTACCTGATTTCAAACTACAAAGCTATAGCAAATCAAAATAACATAATGATGACTTAAAAACTGACATATAGACCAATGGAACAGAATAGAGAACCCAGAAATAAGTTCATGTATTTATGGCATAATGATTTTTGACAAAGATGCCAAGAACTTGAAGCAGGGAAAGGACAGTATCATCAATAAATGATGCAGGGAAAATGGGACAGCCACATGCAGAAGTATGAAACTAGATCCTCATTTCACCTCATATACCAAAAGCAGCTCAAAATGGGTTAAAGACTTAAACGTTATACAGAAAACTGTAGAACTTCTAGAAGAAAACATGGGAGAAAGGCTCCCAAGCATTGGCCTGGATGATGATATTTTTAGATATGACCTTAAAATTATAGGCAACAAAAGCACAAATGTACAGATAGGATTGCATCAAACTAAAAACCTCTGCACAGCAAAGGAAACAATGAGCAGAGTGAAAACACAACCTACAGAATGGGAGAAAATATTTGCAAACCGTATATCTGATAAGGGATTAATATCCATATATATAAGGAACACAAACAACTCAATAGGAAAAAAAATCCAATTTAAAAGCAGGCAAAGGACCTGACTAGACATTTCTGAAAAAAAATACATATAAATGGCCAACCAGAATATGAAAAGATTCATTTTTTTTTTTTTTTTTGTGGTACCGGGGATTGAACCCAGGGGCGTTCTACCTCCACGCTACACCCCCGGCCCTATTTTTTATCCTTTATTTTGAAAGGGGTCTCACGAAGTTGCGGAGGGCCTCACTAAGTAGCTGAGGCTGGCCGCAAACCCGGATCCTCCAGTCTCCACCTCCCAAGTACTGGGATTACAAGAGTGCGCCACCACGCCCAGCTGAAAAGATTCTTGATATCCCTCATCACCTGAGAAATGCAACTTAAAATTACAGTGAGATAGCACCTCATCCCTGTTAGAATGGCAATTATCAAAAAGACAAAGGATAGTGAGTGTTGTTAAGGATGTGGAGAAAAGGGGACCCTTGTGCACTATTGGTGGGAATATACAACTATCATGGAAAACAATATGGAGGTTCCTCAGAAAATTAAAAATAGGAGCTGGGCGTGGTGGCGCATGCTTGTAATCCCAGTACGTGGGAGGCAGAGACCGGAGGATCCAGGTTCATGGCCAGCCTCAGCTACTTAGTGAGGCCCTCCGCAATTTCGTGAGACTCGGTTTCAAAATAAAGGATAAAAAATAGGGCCGGGGGTGTAACTCGGAGGTAGAATGCCCCTGGGTTCAATCCCCAGTACCACAAAAAAAAGTGTTAAAAAAAAGAAAATAAAAAAATAGAATTACCATATGATCCATCAATCCCATTTCTGAGTATACATCCAAAGAACATGCAAATGAGTATGTCAAATAGGTCTCTGCACGCCCATTTGTTACACTAGTCACAACGGCCAAGATATTGAATCAAAGTGTTACCAACAGATGAAGAAAGAAAATGTGGTATATTAAACACAATGGAACACTACGAGGCCTTTAAAAAGAAGGAAATACTGTTATTTGTGACAACGTGGATGAATCTGGAGAACATTATGCTAAGTCATATAACCAGGCACTGAAAAACAAATACTGCATAATCTCATTTGTATGTGGAATCTAAAAAAGTTGAACTCATAAAAGAAGAAAGTACAATGGTGATTACCAGAGGCTATGGATTAGGGAAATTGAGATGTTGGTAAAGGACACAAAATTTCATTAGGAGTGTGAAATGATACCAATATGAACTCTTTCTTGTTAGAGCCAGACAAAATTAGAGCCATGAAATTATGAAGCGAAAGAGCTCATGCCTGTCTGTCTGAGCTAAGTATTTTCTCAAGAATTTTTTAAGGGCTCAAAAGAGATTTCTTCTCATTCTACACACATCCCATGCTTTGCTCACCTCGCACGCATGTATGCACAGATTTGTGTAACAAAGTTTATTTTTTACATTCTTTAAGGCTGCAATAATTCAGGCAAGATGTGCTGGACAGATCGCTTGCCCAGCAATGGCACCTCCACCAAAGAGCTGACACCAACTCTTGCCTCGGCTCTCTAAGACCAATGAACTCTGCATCCAAGAAGCTTATGCATGTGTCTCTCTTTTTGTCTTTAAAGTCTTCCTCCTGTTTGGGTTTCCTTGAATATGTTCCTGCATAAGCCCACTGTGGCATGCATATTCCTGTCACAATGCTCTGTTATTCCCAAACCATCATTCTTTGGAGAGTCTCTCTTTGATTGCTATTTAGGTTGGCAGAAGGAATAAGTTCAAGAGACTATAATACATCAGGGTGAATGTAATTCAAACAACATATTAGATAACTTGAAATTTGTTAAGACAGTAGATTTTCTATTTTTTTTTTTTGTATTGGGAATTGACTGCAAGGGCAGTCTACCTCTGACTATATCCCCATCCCTTTTTATTTTTATTTTGAAAGAGAGTCTTATTAAGTTGATGAGGGTCTCATTAAATTGCTGAGGCTTTCCTCAAACCTCTAATCCTCCTATCTCAGCCTCCCAAGTACTGGGACCATAGGCGTGGGCCACCGTAGATTTTTAAGTGTTCCCTTCGCATAAAAAGATGATGCATATGTTAATAAGCTTAACCATTTCTTGATGTGTACATATATCAAATATGTTGTGAAACATAAAAATATATTTTATTTGCCTTTTTAAAATAAATGTCTATAATTTTTTTTTTTTTTTTGCGGTACCGGGGATTGAACGCAGGGGCGTTCTACCTCTGCACTACGCCCCCGGCCCTATTTTTTTATACTTTATTTTGAAACCGGGTCTCACGAAGTTGCGGAGGGCCTCACTAAGGAGAGAGGGAGAGAGAGAGAGAGAGAGAGAAAGAGAGAGAGCTGAGGCTGGCCGTGAACCCAGATCCTCCGGTCTCCGCCTCCCAAAGTACTGGGATTACAAGCATGCGCCACCACGCCCGGCTA
>PVJS01019055.1:0-34167 GCA_004027185.1 Glis glis | reverse complement strand
GGAGGCGTAACGGGAAGCCCGCCGCGGTGAGTGGGGCGCGGGCGCGGGGCGCACGCGGATCCGGCCGAGCCCCGGCCGGGCGCGGGGACGGAGCGCGGCGCCCCGGAGCCGGAGAGGGCAGGGGTCCGCCCGCGGGACGGCGTCGGGGGCATGGGGAGGGAGCGGCCGCCGCTCTCCACGCCGCGCCCGCAGAAGTGGAAAAAGTTGTTCCTGGAACGGCGTCTTCCCAGGAAGCCGGCGCGAGCCCAGCTCTCGGCCGCCGCGGGCGGGCTTCCATCGGGTCCGGGGCGCAGCTCGGCGCCGGGCTGGGGCGCGCCTGGCACCGCGCCCCGGGGCCCCGCGGCCGGGTCTGTGGCTGTGGGTCCCGCCGGCCACGGGCGTCAGCTGCATCTCAGATCTGGGCTGCATTCTTGTGGGCAGCGCAGTGGTTGGGGGTGCGGGCTGCATGAGGTGGGCGGGAGCGGGGAAGGGTGGGCGATGGGTTGGGCCCCGGGGATGGGTGAAGGGCCGGGGGAGACTCTGTGTTTCAGGGGTGTTTTTAAGTACAGCCCCCCCTCCCCGTTTCTTTTCCCTTCCATTCATCGGTCCGGTGTTCTTGGGACGGAAAAAAGCTAAAAGGCTCTTCTTCCATCTGGTTCAACTTTTCTGTTATTTCAGGAGGGTCATGAGTTCTGTGAAAGTCCACGAGCTGTTTCAGTGGCAGTGAGAGGAGTGTAAAGAAAGACACACGTATCCCCCACCCGGTCCTCACTCCCACCCGGGCGGTTTCCTGTATTTCCCGTTTTCTCTGCTGTGACTGTGTGAGTGTGCTTGTGCATGTAGGTTACCTCGGTGACCCACATGGAAAAGCAGATCCGCTGCGGACTGCGTTGCTGGAGCCAGAGGGTGCAAAGGTGTGGGGAGCCAGTCTGCACATGTTGCTTTTGCCTTACCCACTGGCCCGCGAGCTCTATGCTGCCAGGTTTAAGAGGATCAGGTGTTTATTTCCTCAGTAACCTTTGGTATTCCTACTTCTTTCCTTCTGACTCTTTTTAAAACTACTTGTAGGATCACAGGTTCGAGGCCAGCCTCAGCAACTTCACAAGACTAACCTCAGCAGTTTAGTGAGAGTCTGTTTCAAAATAAAAAATAAAAAGGGCTGGGGGTATGTAGCTTAGAGGTAAAATGTCCCTGGTTTCAATCCTCAGTACCAAAACCAAAATAAACTACCCCTTTTAAAACGTAAGATATAGGAACATGTTGATGGGAAGATAAATATTTTAAAAATAAAGAAGACAAATAAAATCCAACAATCTCTCTCTCCTTTTTTCTTCCAGACTGTAGGCTTGTTATTAGTCTGTGTTGGAAGCCTGATTCTGATGAAATGTTTGAAGGGTTTGAAGTATCAATACTTATGATGGTATCTTTCCCTATGCGGTCACACAGAGCAGACAGCGTGGCTTGTGGTTTGCAGCGGGTGCAGCAAACATTTTTATACCAGGAAAAAGATACTGAATTGTAGAACGGGGGGCAGGGAGGGGGACTCATTTGTCTTTGGAGCATTCCAATTAGGAAGAATGATTTCTGCAAATGAGCATTCGTGAATATACTTTGAGTAGTGCACGAACCAGTAATTTGTCTATGGGAAGGAGGAAGGATGTCTGTAGATGAGAGCCAAGGGAGGCCTTCTGGAAACAGCAGTGTGCGCCCTGTGCCCATGTGGACTGGCTCAGAACAGACCGCACCACAGAGACGTGTGGACTTGAGTTAGGTTTTGCTGCATATGGGGTTTGGGCAGGGTAGGGAAGAAAAATCCACAGTAGGAGCCGATAGTAAAACCGTAGGTTGAAAGCTACATATATATGTATTTTAATGAACATTGTATACAGCTTCTCAACTTCTTTGCTGCAAAGAATGATCAAAGAAAGAGACTACAGTTTGGGAGGTTCAGATTCAGTCTCTTGAGTTCTCAGATATGTCACATACTGTCTGAATCTTGGGCAAGTTATATAATTTCTCTCAGCCTCTGTGCCTCTAAAATGGCAGTGAGAATAGTTTAGAGACACCTATAATCCTAGCTACTCAGGAGGCTGAGGCAGGGCAACTTAGGGAAACATTGTCTCAAAATAAAATTTAAAAAGGGCTGGTGATGCAGCTCAGTGGTAGAACACTTGCCTAGAATGTTCTAGACCCTGGGTTCCAGCCCCAGCATACCTCTTCCCCCCAAAGAAAATCACCTTTAGGGTTAACTGATTACTTTTGTATAGGACTTAACATAGTTCCTCACATGGAGTAAGTACTTAGAAAATGCTAATGATGATTATCAGTACTCCAAATTCTCAGGAAAAAGGGAACTGTAAGGACACCTGATTTTATTTTAATTTTTATATTGATACATTAGCTATCTTTGTCTTATTTTTAAATATATTTTATTGGTGCATTGTAGTTTCACGTCATAATGCAGTTTTGAGTGATATGGACATACATGCGCACAGCACTTGGTGAGCCCCCTTCTTCCCCTTACCCAGGATATTGGCATTGGCATTGATAATTTCACATACACACATAATGTCAATGGAAGTATTTCCTTTACTAATTCTCCCTTCCCCTCACTCTCCCCAGGATACATGATTATGGAGTGAGCAACTCTGAGTTGAGGCTGTAACTCATGCCCCTGACAGTCCACACACAGAAACACCTCAGTTTTCCAGAACTTGTAGGCTGCATGCTTTTGGCCTGTCTGGTCAACCTTTTCTGGCCTGCATTTCCAGGGAGTATATGGTGCTACTCTGTGGGTTGTGAGAGCTGGAGCAAGATGTGGCTTGCGTTTCCAGGCCTGACTGCCCTCTGTAGTGCCCTTTCCCAGGTCCCAGGTCCCTTCAAAGTAAATATCCAAGTTTTGTTTGAGAAAGAAAGAAATGAGATAGTGGTGGATTTAGTTCTCTTGGGAATCTTAAAAGCAATGTTTACTCTCTGCTTAGTACTCTTAGAAAGATACATACAGTAAGTAAATATCTAATCTCTGGAATTTACTCCAAAAAACAACTTTAAAGTATGTTCTGGGGTTAGTGATGCCTAAGAGCAAAGTGAACAAAAGACTATCTTAGCAAAACAGTATTTCTTGAGCAGGGGAGCTGTGCTGGGTATTGCTCCTTCTAATTTAGGAGGTGTGCTTTTTTGTTCATTCATCCATTCATTCCTCCTGTCATTCAGCAAATACCTTTGGAGTCTCTTCCATGGGCCAGGCTCTGTCTGGGCTCTGGTAACACTTTAAGTATCAAGAGCAGGATTCTCCTCTCACAGAACACACATTCTCATGGGAGAAATGAGGTCTGTGTGCAGAGGACCTCCATAAACCTTGATACTCCCATTTTGATTCAAAAGAATCTGCACTAGGAGACCAGTCTGCTGGGTACGCATTCCTTCCACTAGACAGCTTGATCCCAGAGAGGCCATCTGGCTGGGGCTGGGTGGTGGCAGCCAGTGGGGCCTCCATAAGAATAAGGGAGGCCTATTTCTTTCTGTACTTTATTTTTTGGTTCTGGGGATTGAACCCAGGGGCATTCTACTTCTAGCTACACCCCCAGCCCATTTTATTTTTCATTTTGAAACAGGGTCTTGCTAAGTTGCTGAGTCTGGCCTTGAACCTGCGATCATCCTGCCTCAGCCTCCTAAGTACTGGGATTACAGGCATGCACCACAGCGCCTGGCTTCTTTCTGTACTTTATAAAAGTATATGTATCATACATTGAATGTTGGCCAAATAGAACTACCAGCCAATAAAACAAATAGTAATTTGGAGGTGAGATGCCTCAGCTTTAGAAAGGCAAAGAAGGAGTTAAAGGTAGGATCTGATCATCAGCTTACAAAACCAGGGAATGGTCTCATCTGTCTCTGAAGTACTTGACTTTCTCATTGTAGAAGGTTTGAGAAAGGAGATTAGATACTTGGTTCCTCATGTGTTTTCTTTCTTTTTTTTTTTTTTTGCGGTACCAGGGATTGAACCCAGGGGCGTTCTACCTCCGAGCTACACCCCCGACCCTATTTTTTATCCTTTATTTTGAAACAGGGTCTCACCAAGTTGCAGAGGGCCTCACTAAGTAGCTGAGGCTGGCCGTGAACCTGCGATCCTCCGGTCTCTGCCTCCCAAGTACTGGGATTACAAGCGTGCGCCACCACGCCCGGCCTCCTCATGTGTTTTCAAGGTTGTGTTTTTATCCTTTTTCATGACTTTTACAATTATAATATTAGATAATGCAATAATACTTGTTATGTTTGGAGTTTAGAAGGCATGAAAAGGCGTAAGGCAATCAGGGTACTGATAGTAGTTGCCTGGACTACGGTCAAATTCAAGGTGGAGTGGAGCATACCTGATGGTGTGTGTCCTAGATGCTGAGCTGAGCAATTTGACCATTATCTTGAAAGCTGTGTGGAGGGCAGATTTGTAGTACATGGACACTGAGGTCACACTGCACTTTAGAAGAGCTCCAAGGCCACAGGATGGGCTTGATGACAAGGAGGCCGGGGGACAAGGTGAGCTGGCAGTCCAGGGCCTTCATGCATCAATCCTGGCAGGACTGTGTGAGGGAGAGAGAAGAGGCCTGGAGAGGCCGATTCCCTCCTTGGCTGGAGGGAATCCTCAGACTGGAGTATGTGAAGCAGGTGTGGGAACTCCAGTTTGGAGGGAGATGGCCAGGAGTAATCAGTTCATTGGAAACAGACACCCAACTGTGAGCCTTCCATGGAGAGACTTCCAGCTCGGCGCTGGAGACAGAGGCAGGAAGAGGCTGGAGCTAGAGATGGATGGAAGAGGGAGTTCATTTGTAGCAGTGGTCAGTAGTTGCAGGGCAACTTCCCTCTCATTTGGTCTGTCCAGGCTTACTGAATAATGCTGGAGGTAAGAGTAATTTGTGTTCACTGAAATGTTCTCTTTCATCCTTTCGACAGGGATAATCAAGCCGCTGACCTTGGCCTCAAATGACCAGGCTCATGCTGATGTTATTCTGCAGACTTGGTGGGATCTGCTTCTATTATTTTGAACTGAGGTAGTTTAGAGCAGTGTACCTAGAATGGTCCTGAATGTACTTGATAGCTAGGATGTATAACTAATGGAATCAATTCCACACACAGATACACATGTGTTATAGGATAAATGTTTGTTTCCCCCCCATTCATCTATTCCAGTCCCAGCCCACTAGGTAACTGGAGGTAGGGCCTTTGGGAGGTCCTGAGGGTGATGCCTCGTGATAAGATTAGTTTCCTTATGAGAAAAGGAAGAGAGACCAGAGTTTGGTCTCTCCCTGCCATGTGAGGACACAGCAAGAAGGTGGCCGGGTTCAAGCCAGGAAGAAGGCCCTCACCAGAAATCAGATCTGCAGGCACGTGGACGTGGACTTCTCAGCCTCCCAACTGTGAGGAATAAGTGTGTGTGAGTTGTTTAAGCCACCCAGTTGATTTTTTTTTTTTTTTTTTTTTTTGCGGTACTGGGGATTGAACCCAGGGGCATTCTACCTCTGAGCTACACCCCCAGCCCTATTTTTTATTCTTTATTTTGAAACGGGATCTTACTAAGTTGCGGAGGGCCTCACTAAGTAACTGAGGCTGGCTGCGAATCTGCAATCCTCAGGTCTCAGCCTCCCAAGTGCTGGGATTCCAAGTGTGCACAACCATGCCCAGCTTCGACAGTATTTTTTTATAGAGCAGTCTGAGCAGATTAACATACAAGTTTTGTGTTTAAGAAAATGTAAGGTGACCTTCACTTGCTGAGAATGTAAACTAGTTTTGTGCCCATCTACATATACTGAGCAGAGGGGTGTGTTACCTCCATGTTTTCTTAGTTTAACCTTAATATCCTCAGGTAGGTCAAGAGAAACACTCAACTTTGACTTTGAGACTTGGCAGGTCAGAATGGAGAACCTCAGTGTATTTTGGCTTTTTCTCCTGTGGGCTTGTTCTCATTTTTATTTAATATCACATTTTATTATTTAGGTGGTTTATGAATACTATTTAAAAATATTTGTCAAACAATACTTCAGAGGTGTTTACTTGGCAGGGGGTGAACTTTTAAGGTGTAATCAAACCTTTGAAACTCTTCATATGGTTCCTAAAATAATAGGTATTGAACCCTGTACCTGGTTATAGTATTTGAATGAAGAACATTGGGGAATTCAGTGGGTTCATAAGGAATAGTGTTCAACATTATTAAGGTGACATTAGCAGTAGAAATATTTCTTTCTTTGTGCCTTCTTTACAAAAAAAAAAAAGGTTCAGCTAGGCGTCACAAGTCTTCTGGCTTTGGACTGCATCAGGACAGTATATGGAGGATTAGTACCCAGGCTGATGCATGAAGCTAGGGTGTTGTAGTTTAATGCGCTCCCTACTGTGGGCTGTCTCTCTCTGATCCTAAAAAGATTGTTAATGGGTAGCTGCTCCATGTTTGCAGTTCCAGGTCTTCATCTCCAGCTTCTCTGCACAGTCATTCTCTACATTTACTTCCCTACCTTAGAGAGAACAGCTTTTCTTCTTTCCTTCCTTCCTTCCTTCCTTCCTTCCTTCCTTCCGTACTGGAAGGCTGAGTCTTATCTACCTCTAGGTCTTCATCTCCAGCTTCTCTGCACAGTCTTTCTCTACATTTACTTCCCTACCTTATATCTCTCCCTTCCTTCCTTCCTTCCTTCCTTCCTTCCTTCCTTCCTTCCTTCCTTCCGTACTGGAAGGCTGAGTCTTATCTACCTCTAGGTCTTCATCTCCAGCTTCTCTGCACAGTCTTTCTCTACATTTCCTTCCTTCCCTACCTTATATTTCTCTCCTTCCTTCCTTCCTTCCTTCCTTCCTTCCTTCCTTCCTTCCTTCCTTCCTTCCTTTTTTTGGTCCTGGAAGGCTGAGTCTTATCTACCTCCTTTTTGAGGTTGCTCACTGGCCCTGAAGCCTATTGCTGTTAATTTTCATTTCATTCATTTGTGGAGTAATTCAAAGTGCACCAAGTAGATCCAAATGAATGTTTTTGCCCAGTGTTTGCAGGCGTGCTATCTGGTTTTTGCATAACCATTACTCCTCTTACTGTTGTGGATTTAGGGTAAGTCTAGTGGGAATGATTAATCATTGTCAGTCTGTGTAACCAGCAACAGTACCTCACCTCACCCTTGCCTGCTTAACTGGGTTGAAAGAATGTGGACTAAAGTTTTAACTGGTTTTCTCAGACAAAGTGGGTTTATGGTGTGTAATTTTTTCTTAATTTTTCTATTTCTCAGGGTTTCTGTAAGTAGCATGTTATAGGTGGGTTGTCCTTTTTTGGGGAGCAAAACTATCAACAATTTTGGTTGCAACATTGTGCATCTTCATACATCTGTGGTGTATCCATTTTAAGGCAGTCTCTGTTATTAAATAGAATCAAAATTCTTATTCATTGTAAATTCAGTTACAAATGCTGTAAGGCCACAAGAAGGCAACTGGGACTGGATGCTGGGACCCAAAGCCAGAATGGGACAACCTTTTCCAAATAGTAGGGAAGACTCTCGTGCTTAGAATGGGTATACTAAGTGGGATTTGAGAGATGTTTCTTTCTAATTGATAAGAAGTACTGAATTAAATAAATACAATCCTGACACAAGAGTTTAGTTTTTTTTTTTTTTTTTTTTTTGCGGTACCGGGGATTGAACCCAGAGGCGTTCTACCTCCGAACTACACCCCCGGCCCTATTTTTTATACTTTATTTTGAAAACGGGTCTCACGAAGTTGTGGAGGGCTTCACTAAGTAGAGAGAGAGAGAGAGAGAGAGACAGGGAGAGAGAGAGAGAGAGCTGAGGCTGGCCACGAACCTGGATCCTCTGGTCTCCTAAGCGTGTGCCACCACGCCCAGCTTAGTTTTTTTTTTTTAAATTGTTTGAGTGTTCAGTAGAACTTAAACCAGCAGTGAGATCTTAAATCTCTCTTTAGCAACAACTTCCTCACATGCCCGGAAAATTAAAGAGGGGCTCCTTTCCCTCTACCGATTCTATTGTTCAGCATTTTCTTTCTTTCCACACTGGGCTGTGTTGTCAGGGGCACCCGGAGTTCAAACTTCCTCTCCCCTGGTCAGGCTGCAGTTGGGCTGAGTTTCACATGTTGTTTTGTAGTTTTGAGGCATTTAGCCAGTTGTTTAAGGAAGGCTCCAATCGAATTGAGAGTAGCCTCTTTTAATCTTCAGATAAGTGGTACATGGCACACACTTATTAAGAACAAAATGACTTTGTAAAAAATCAACTTTTTTCTCTTGCCCATAGAAATCAAATTTTCTGAAATGAAAAATAACAGACTGGATAGTTGGGGAATTATAGCTTACTAGTAAGCAGTGTTTTGTACTTATAAATGACTACCATCTGTATATTAAATGTACACTTAAGAAAAACATGGCTCACAACTTTAAAAATAATCTAAAATCACATCCTTTTAAATGGCCAACAGTCTGTTCCTAGAAGATAATTCTGCATGGAGAGGTATATCTAAACAGACACCTACTCTTTCATTTGCTCCTTCTTATAGTAGTCCTTCCAGAGTCCCACTGTCCTGGAAGCTCATAATTTACCGACCTAATTACTGACTGCATGGATTCATGCTGTAATCGGGAGCCTGGTGTGCTGGCTTAAACAGGGTCTGTAAGTCATTTTTTTATCTGAATCCTTTTGGTAAGTAGTGTGCTTAGGTTGTCTTATGTGTTCATGTGTTTTTTGTTTGTTTGTTTTGGCTTATGCTTAGGTTGATAGTTCTTTTTCTTGATTAATAAAGGGCAGTATCAAGAGAAGTGAAGTTGATGTGCAAAATATTTAAACTTTACCCCAAAGCCAAAAAGAGCTGTAGCTGGAGTCAGTGTGGGCAGAGTCCACACTGGCTATTAAGACCCTAGGTGATGGTGCAAAGAGGCTGGGGCTGCTTAGGATCTATTATCAGCCATGCTGTGGCAGGGCTGCTGTTCCTCTTGATCTGGGCCCTAAGACTCATGGGCCCTAAATGCTGGCTTTCTTAGCAGCCACCTTGGTCAATGAAAACTTTCATGTTTTTTTTTTCTTTTCTTTTTTTTTTTTGGCGGTACTGGGGATTGAACACAGGGGCATCCTACCTCCAAGCAACACCCCCAGCCCTATTTTTTATTCTTTATTTTTGAAACAGGGTCCCGCTAAGTTGCAGAGGGCCTCACCAAGTAGCTGGGACTGGCTGTGAACCTACGTTCCTCCTGTCGCAGCCTCCCAAGTACTGGGATTACAAGTGTGCACCACCACGCCTGGCTCATGTTTTAAAAATTAAAAAAATTTTAAGTAAGAACCACCATTGAGTTAGATTTTCTATAGTTTAGATATGTGTATTTGGTTTTTTTCGTGTAAAATTTCAGCTTTCTCAGTTCTGCATGTCCAGTGTGTTCAGATGGTTTGAATTCTGACCTGGTCATCTGTCATGTCAGCCTTCCCTCTGGGCTGCAAGTTGTTCCTTGACATATTCTGCTCATTGTTGTTCGGGCCCTTTGAGTGGTTACTGGTGCCGCTCTGCTCAGCCTCCCCTGGGTCCCCCATCCTCTCAGTAACCCAGGGTGCATCAGCCTTTGCAGGCGGCAGGAGGGCAGAGGCCCAGAGCCTGTGCCAAGAAGCCAGGGAAGCTAATCATACCCGTGACCCCGACCTCATTAACATTGTGCTGGAAGCCAAGAGCCAGCATTCCGTGGCATTGTTTGACTTTGGGTTGTCTCTACTGATTTATGGTCATGGGTCCATATTCCTGCTGCCTTCTAAGGGATGTAGACATTGTAAGAGCCAGATGCGAGTGTGAGAGACAATCGGTACTTCCTGCCTCTTTTGAACTCCCTAACAATTGGGCTTTTGATTGTCAGCTGGTCATTGGGTCTAGCTGATGGTGATTTTGCCCAAGACAAACCAGGACTGACAGGGCTTGAGTAGAGTGTGGGGGAAGACAGCCTCTTAAGAGTGTGGAGCAGTGGGTGGGCTCACGTTCCACAGGTGGGGGTAAAAGTCTCCATGGGTATGCCCCCACGCCTTCAAGCACAGCTTCTAGTAATTGAATGTATACTAGCATTGCCTGGAATCTGGTTAAAATGCAGCCTCTGATAATGCAGGGCCGGCAGGGCCTGGGGTTCTGCATTTCTAATGCGCTCTCCCAGTGATGCTGCTTGTCCTGTGGTGCACACTTGGAGGAGCAAGGCCTCAGTTGAGGCTGGGACAGGAATGAGACTGCAGAATAGCAGGTGAAGGCTAAGACCTGTAAAGGCTGAATTCTGCCTGCCAGGAGGGGCTGTGGAGTCTGACTTGAAATTGGTTGCTTGCTACCTAGTGCTGGGTCTGCTGGGATGACACTAAGGGGCTGGGCACTGGCACTTCCTTTGGGGCCTGTAAGGTCTGCTAGGAGCAGCTGTGCAGGGATTCCCATAAGTCCTTAGGACAAGGAGGTTTTAAGGGTCTCTCTGTTGGAATCTGGGTAAGTTACAGGGGAAGATTTTGATTTATTTATTTATTTATTGCTAAGTTTTAGTTAAATTGATTTTCCCATTATGTGTTGATTATAATCCATAAGTTTAAGTAGATAAAGAAGGCTCTAACTTCCTTCAATTAAACTGCATTTTCCCACACACTCTAACTTTGAAGTTACAAAGTGTTTAAGTTACAAAGAGATTACAAAGTGCTTAGAAAGTTGCCTATTGTTTCATTTGGAGCATTATTCTGAAACTTGCCTGACACTCTGCTGGGCTCCCAGGCTGCTCCCCTGGGGTTCTGACTTACAGTTCTGGGGTAGGCCCTGAGAATCCCTGTGTTTTAAACAAAGCTTCTAGGTGGCCCTTAGGCTCTGGCAGGTTCTAGAACCCCTCTGGCTGAGGGTCACCCACCTGTTGTCTCTTGTTTATTTGATTGTGAAGGGCTGTCTCTGTCCCCTCAGAGCCACTTCCGTTGTTATCTTGACAGACTTTCCTCCCTAGGAGAGGCTCTTATCTTGGATGGAACCAAATCAGAGAGTCCTTTGTCAGCAATGTAGGAAGTCAGTTCTTGGAATCCTTTATTTTTAGGAAAGTTTTACAGATGCTGATTACTAAGTGCTTTGGGGCATTCTCGGAGGTAGTGGGCAGTGAGTGTTGGGCCTCTGCTGAGAAGTTTTTAAAATGTCTCCACACTGACTTCACCCCCTTCTCTGCTTTGGCTCCCTCCTGAGAGCTAATGAGCAGCTCCTTCTGAATTAATGGATGACCAGAAATGGATGCGGAAGGACCCCTGTCCTCCCCAGACCTGCTTGGTTCTGATCCAAGTGAATTGGGAGATGAAGGCATCAGCTTTCCACATCATTATATCAATACAACCTCTGCTTCTACAGATGCAGGATCCATCTCAGCTGCACCCTAGGGGCAAAGTCAGCTTATGAGACCTGGGAGGCGGGAAGAGATGGGATGGGAGGTGCAGCAGGAATTGTGGGTTCCACAGGCACAGGGGCAGCTGGGGAGGCCCAAGAGCTGTGTGAATATAGGACGTCACTTGCAGGAGGCAGGTGAGGTGTTGGTAGCATTGCCTGATGTGCACCAGGAGTCCATGCTATCCATACCAATGGTGTTTCGTGGCCTATAGTGAGATCCTGTGGCTCAGCCACCCATGTGGCCTTGTCTTAGGGGCCAACCCTAGAAGCTGAGTGGTGTCGACTCACTTCACTATTGGTGTTGATCTGAACTCTGTTCTTATGCTTTGACCCAATTTTTTTCCTCTTGTAGAGAAAAGCAAGAGCTGTAGAAACATAAACAAGGATGTGAGAACTTGCCTGCATTTTATAGGAATATGCTTTTTTTTAGGGGAAGGAAATGATAGAAACTCAGAGAGCAGCTAGCCCAGGCTCTTCTCAATCCTGAAGTGCTTTATGGTTCCTGGATGTTGAGTCTTTGTAATCACAGGGTTTGTTCCACACCCCAGGAAGAAACTTGACCCTGATTAAAACAAAACAAAACAAACAAACAAAAAAAAACAACATGTGGAGCCTTCTAAGATGGCCTCACTGTCTCATTCCTGGAGTAATCAGATTCTGTATCTAGGTAGGAGGAAAAACATGGAGAAGGAGAAGCTTGTGTCCACTTTGCTCAAAGCTTGATTTCCCAAAACAAATGAGGACCACATTGCTTGGGGGAAATGAATCCTCCTGCAGGACTGTTTCCCCACGCTGGGGGTGGACCGATTGGTCTTCTCTTCCCCGTTGGTCTGCAGAGCTAGGAGCTGTGCCAGGCCTCCACAAAACCAGCTTTGTGTGTTTCCTTTTGAACAGAAAATGGCTTCAAAGGTCTGGTAGAGGATGAGGCCTGGAGAAGAGCCGGTGTTGGGTTAAGGGCTAGGCCAACTCTGGACTCCAACCTCCAGTGCTCTTTTGCAGCAGGCATCAGAATCACCTGGATGACTAGGTGCCACACAGCGTGTGGGGCTCCACCCAGAGGTTCTGAGTCACCAGGTCTGGGATGGGTGGGGAATTTGTGCTGCTGGTCTGGATTGCACTTTGTGAACCACTGTAACCCCAGACCACTCATGGACCTCAGAGGGTGCGTTGAGTCAGGGGGACTCTGCTCCTGAGGTGGGGTCTCTGGTGGTGTCTGATGGGAGTCACCTCACCCTGGAGGAACCTGAAGTTCGGAGGCAGTGGTTCTCTGGAGATGCTGGAGGGAGCCCTGGGTCCACCTCTGAGCCTAAGGCCTTCTCTGTGGTCTTCTCCCAAGAGAGCAGGGATAGCTAAGATGGGCTGTCATTGTCTCCTTTCATTGTTTTCTTAGCTCTGGTGTTGCGGAAAGCCTTTGAACCATGCCTCTCTCTATGTAAAAGCATTCATTGGCCTTAAGATAACGTCCCAACTCTCTGAAAATAGCTGCAAGGCTTTTTGTCATCTCAAGTGCTCCAGTGGTCACCAGCCCTTTCATTTGTGACTCAGGATGTTCTTGCCTCCTGGGCATCCCATTTTACTGTTCCTTCTGCTGGCATGCTCTTTGCTTGTCCTCCAGTCAGGCCAATGCCTGCTCATCAGACCTCAGCTTGGCCCTCACTGCTCCAGAGAGCTTCCTTTGACCCCCCACTGGAATTAGCTGGTGCCTCTGCGAAGACTCCCATTTCATCTTGTTTTTCTCTCACTTTGGCTGCAACCACTGCATCAAGACTGTGATTGCTCCCTGTTTACTGTGTTTTTTAAAATATACTTTTATTGGTGCATTGTAATTATACACACAGTAAAATTCTACTCAGCCATAAAGAAGAACAAAACTGCCATTTGCAGGAAAATGGGCGGAACTAGAGAATATTATGCTAAGTGAGATTAGCCAGTCTCAGAAAGTGAAAGGTCATATGTTTTTACTCATATGTGGAAGCTAGAGAGAAATTATGAAATAAAAGGGGCTTTACCTATTTACTCTCTTTTTGTGGCAGACATGTTCATTTATGTATCTCCAGGCATATAGAAAGTGCCTGGCATATAGAAGTCTTTCTTAATTATTCTGTTCGAAATGGATTTTAGGGAAGCCACAAATAAAGAAAAAAAAACTCATGAAACCAAAAGGAACTGGGCAAGGCAATTTACTTCTGTGCAGAAGGGTGCAAATACCACTGTAAAACTGGAACAAGCATACCGCGCAGGCAGTCCATGCAGTCTTTTATCCCCTAACGTGCAGGCCACTGTGCTGTCCCCCATTGGCTGGAGTAAGACTTCTAATCTGGTTGGCTGGTTTTCCCTGGGCAGATTTTACAAAAGGAGAAACATGAAACCAGTATATCCAGGAGTGGAACTTATGGACACTTATATAAAAATTACAAGATGGATACCTTAGCTACAGTTACAAAATGGAAGCCTGCCAGTTTCCATGTGATCTTGTAACTTTGATAGAAAAGATTGTTTTCCTTTCTTAAGATTCTAAGAGCTATGTACTACAGGGAGGAAATCCAAGGCATGGTACATTGAGCACCTGGCTACAGTTACCCTGCCACTGAGCTAACCTCGGGACTCTCACCTCGGTCTGTTTCATCCAAATCCTTGGCCATGTATCACTGCCCAGGCTTTCTGCTCTGAGACCAAGGAGCCCTAAACCATGATCTGCAGGTCTCTGTAGGGATCACTAAAAGAGAGGCTAGCCCCAGATAATAGACCTGGCTTTTTCCTGTTGTTTTTCAGGTAACGTGGAAGCTGACTCTTGAGGTCACAGCCATCCTGCAGCCTCAGCATTTCATTAAGAAGTACCTTATACAGGTAAGGGGCTGGTTCCTGGGTTCGCTCATGCTCAGGTGGGTTGTCCCAGAATGGTATGACAGTGCACCCTGATAACCACCCAAAGTTCTTATTCATTAGAAAGAAAATCCTTGAATGTAGGGTATCATCTCTTTTAACAAAGGTGGAAAATGGTCCCCTGCTCCTGTTGTGAGTTACCTGAAGGTGTTTCTCTGGCTAGCTTTCTCCTGGGGTTTGCTGGCCTTCTCATCACCCAACGCTCTTTCTTTGCCCCCTCCATGTGGGCTAGTGCTTTAGGATTCCTTTTCCTCATTTAAGACCCAGCCCAAATTTCACCTATTATTTATCAAGCTATCTGAATGAGAGGCTCTTTGAAGTAGACCCTTTTCCATCCGTCCAGCAGAACAAGTCATTACTTCTCTGTGCCCACACAACACAAGGCCCTCCTTATGAGGACTCTGCACACCTTTTTCCTTTAGTTTGGGAGTTCCTTTTGCTGCGTTTCCCACCTGACATGAAACAGATTTTCAGCAAATGAATGAATGTTAATCTGAGGGGAAAAAATGCCCTTGTAAACTAAGCCTTATGGGTTAATTGGCTATTTGTTCACATTAGCAAACATACTTGAAAATTTACCATCATCTAGTTAAATCAATCAGTTTAGAGTCTTGCCTCTATTGAAAAGGATAAGAAGCCAGGGTTTTTTGTTTTGTTGTATTCCTCTTGCATAGTGTAAGTGATGCTAGGTCACACAGCAGTGATGCCCTCTTGCTGCCCTTGGAGAGACAAGCAGCAGAGCCAGGGAACCTCAGTCAGCCCAGCACTGGCATGCAGACCACCATACGCCTATGTCTCTAAGTGTGCAGATGGTAAGGGAGCAAACAATAGACTTTCCCAATTGGCAATTTATTTATTTTTTTTTATTTTTTTTTTGTGGTACCGGGGATTGAACGCAGGGGCGTTCTACCTCTGCGCTACGCCCCTGGCCCTATTTTTTTTATGCTTTATTTTTGAAACCGGGTCTCACGAAGTTGTGGAGGGCCTCACTAGGTAGAGAGAGAGAGAGAGAGAGATCGCGTGCGTGCGCACATGCGCGCTAAGGTTGGCCGCGAACCCGGATCCTCCGGTCTCCGCCTCCCAAAGTACTGGGATTACAAGCTGCGCCACCACGCCCAGCCCAATTGGCAATTTAAAGGAAATAAAAATGTTTCTCAGTAGCTTCCACATTTGTTTTAAAACACAGTTTAGATTGAAGTGATTTTAATAAAAAGCTTTAGATCAGTGCGTTTCAGTCTCCCCATACTTCTGAGTGTGTTGGGTGCTTTGAGAGAGACACTGGCTTGAGGTGATACAGCCTGATCCTGTGTGGGTTGGGAGTAGACCCCGCCCAGGGCAGTGTGCATCTGAATGTTGGAGCCACAGCAGGACCTGGGTCCTTTCAAGAGCTGGTTGAATTGACTGAATTGGGGTGGTTCTTACATCTAACCAAAGACTACCTTCACAGAGAAAGCTGTGGCCTTGAGGTCTTGCTCCTGCCTCCGATCTTCTCATTCTTCGGCAATAGCATGACTCATTGTCCAGCCTGTCCAGTTGCTCTGCTGGGTGTGTGCAACACTGAAGCAAAGGGAAAGAAGTTGTCTTCTTGTTTCTGCATGTGCTTTTCACAACCTAGTAGAGGCACCTGGCCAACAAATGCCATGTCAAAGCAGTCATATACCCATGAAGTCTTCTACCTGGTGCTGAGTCCTATCTGTACAGCTTCCTGAAAGAGAGTATCACAAAAGACAAAGCAGTAGCAGAAATTTGACTCTCAGGTCACCCTCTTCATGGTCTTAAAGTTTCCTAGGGCTTGGGTAGAATAAGGATTTCAGCTTTGCTCAGGACTTTCCAATCCCCATAGAATGAGCTTGTCTATCATACTTGCAAAACAAACTAAGAAGATAAATGAAACGGAAAGGCTCAGTGTTAAAATTTGAGTGGGTTTTAGCCATCTTTGGAATTTGAGATATTACTGAATATTTGTGTCGTACCATCCCTGAAGAGGCTGTGTACAAGGGTGGTGCTTACCATTTTATAACGAGCATCTAGAAAGATGTCTGACTCTCAGAGTACCTCATGTTGTACAATACAATTATTACCAGATTAGAAAAACAATAACAACAACAAAACATAACCAAGTAGGTCACAGTCTTAAGTTAGCTGGTTCCCTCCTTCCCAGGGCTCATATAGTACTGTGTTCAGGCATACTTCACAGAGAGTTCTAATCTTCACTACTCCACCTCATCTTAATTAGAAACACCAAGAAGTAGTATAGTTCCTAAATCCCCTTACAGCTTCTGACCTTGTAAACTGTGTTTTGAACTTAAACCATGGTGCTGTTTTTTCATCAGTGAGATGTTTACACTTTCTAAAGATGGGGCTGTAAGTGCCTCAGCAGTCAGATTTGTAGATCAGGGCATGTTTTTAATAAAGCTGTTTCGGTGCATTGGCCTTGATCCAGACACATTGTCCAGTGTGGGCCCCTTATGTCAAGGGTAGGCATGTGGGAGCAATAAGAGCAGTCAACTAGTGTACACAGCAGCTGGTCTACTGGCCTCTGACTCCAGTATTAGTAATGTTCTGGACTCTGATTGACAGTTTCCTTTATTGCTGAAATGCCTGGGAACAGGTACCAGTGCATAAGTAAACAATGAATGGGCCCTCAATCAGGCTCACTAGGTGTTTTTGTTTTTAGGTGAAGCCTTAATCTTCAGCCAAAAAGAGGCTGGAAAGGAAGCAGTCTCCAAAATAGCCTTTCAAGTTTGGGTGCAAAGCTGGCTCCTTCTTTGACATCTCTGGTCAGCGTGCTCTATTCCATTTCCAGGTCGCAATCAATGCATCATTTAGGAGCCACTTTTTACTTAGATCAGGTGGCTTGTCAGCAGCAATTTGTTGGCTAGTTTGTCTCATCCACTGTAAGGGTTTTTTTGTCGATTTGAAAGAATTACAGGTCCTTGCCCGGCGTGGTGGCGCATGCTTGTAATCCTAGTACTTGGGAGGCTGAGACAGGAGGATCACAGGTTTGCAGCCAGCCTCAGCTACTTAGTGAGACCCTGTTAGAAAATAAAGAATAAAAAATAGGGCTGGGGGTGTAGCTTGAAGGTAGAATGCCCCTGGGGTCCTTGTTTCCAGGATTTTCAGTGGAGTTTCTTAGACCTTTTGCTTTACAGGAGGACTGGACATGTTGTTTTAATCACTCATATGACCTTTTTCATGCCTCTTCCCTGTTCCTTAGGGTCTTTTCAGAATAATAGACTTGAGTTTGGAGGAAGTCCATTAGATAACTAGTTAATAAAAGTAACTTTTCCCGATAGGAAAAAGACAGTGGAAAATTTTCTTCTTCTATCTTTCTCTCTCTCTCTCTTCTGGTACTGGGAATTGAACCCAGAGTCGTTCTACCTCTGAGCTACACCCCAAGTTGCTGAGGGCCTTGCTTAGTTGCTGAGGGCCTTGCTTAGTTGCTGAGGGCCTTGCTTAGTTGCTGAGGCTGGCTACGAACCTGGGATCCTCCAGTCTTGGCCTCCCAAGTACTAGGATTACAGGTGAACACCACCATGCCTGGTTTCTCCAATCTCTTTTAATGATAAAGAGTAAATTCCTTGCCTTTTATAGGACTCTTTTCCCCTGTAGCTCATTTTTATAGAGCAGTTTCTGAGACTCCTGGAATCCTCTTCTCTCGGGCTCCTTCTTGAGATCCATGAAGCCTTGGTTTGCTCCCTTTAGCCTCATGGCTGCTTGTCTTTCCCCCACTTGATTTCCTGTTGGGCCACTCTGGTACCCACCTTTCCTGAGTCTCCTCCACATTCAGTGAGAAGCCCTCTTCCTTTATGGCTGCAGTCTGAAAATGGAAACAAGCAACTGAAGCTTCCACAGCAGGCTGGGAAAAATAGTTCTCATTCTCCTTGTTCCTGGGTTCAAAGTGCATGTAGCACTTTATGGGGGCGACCGGCCCACCCAACATGCTGGCTTGAGTGGGCCCGTGTTTTAGCCTGGTGAACAATTAACCACACTGACCTCCTCCTTTTGCCTCGGCCTTTCTGGCTGAGTTGATGCTAACGCTTGGAGTGAGAAAGGGGCTGCTGCTCCCTTGAGCAAAGCAGCAGGCCGGGTGGGGAAGCATTTGATCTTGTTCAAAGGGGAGGCCTCTGAAGCATGAAGATTGAACTGATTGTGACCCCACCCAGGGGAAGGAGAAGCTCCCTCCAGAGAGCAGGCCAGGAGGATGAAGCCCATGGTTACTAATCCCATTGGCCTGTGGGTCTTCAAGGTCTCATATCCATTTAAAGGAGAGAGAATTGGGGTTAAAGGCAATAAAGAAGGCCTTAAATGAGA
This sequence comes from Glis glis, assembly GCA_004027185.1. Classification (NCBI taxonomy): domain Eukaryota; kingdom Metazoa; phylum Chordata; class Mammalia; order Rodentia; family Gliridae; genus Glis; species Glis glis. Next base: position 15,612 of record PVJS01019055.1, on the reverse strand, counting down.
GGAGCAGGGGGTTATTTCAGCTAATTTTGTGGTTGTTACTGAGGAATAAAAGGCAGAGGAGATAATTTCATTAGTCCCTATGAGATCTTTATCTCAGTGAGATGGCATTTGGGGAATGGCAGAGCCGCATGGGGCTGTTTCCTTCCTGGTAAACCAGAGAGCCAGGGGAGGGCTTCACAGGAACACACAGTTGCTCTTGGCATCAGTGGGAGGCTAGTGGCTGCAAGTTGCAATCTGTGACTGCCAACTTGCCATGATGCTCAAGCTGAAAAAGAAATTCACCAAACAGGTGAGTGCAGCTGGGGCTGGGATGTTTTACCTCGGAGAAAGGCTTGCAGGTCATCTGCTGTAGACTTGATCTGTTTGGGGTGTGATGGTCACCCGTCAGGAGCCCTTGAGCTGAGCATTCAAAGCCTTACACCACATGGTGGAGAATGAGCAGAGAAGTGAGAGTGGGGCCCTCTAGCTGATGAGTCCTGTTCTGTTCGCAGTGTGAACTCCTGTCTACTGCTTCTCCACAGCCCTGCTGGGTGGGCAGGCATTCCTATCCATGTGTGCAGAGAAGGGAGCTTATGTGATTTGTGTGAGGTCTCTCTGTAGGGAAGAGGGGGAATCTGAATTCCATCCCTGGACTTTCTGTAGCTTTCAAATTAAGCCTTCTGTGTCATCATTAGAAGGAACAGAGGAGGTGGAGGAGAGTGTTAAAAAATGCTTTCAAGAGAAGGGAGGAAAGGTGGTGGTGAGTGGACAGTTCTCTGTACCAGCCACCAGCTGGCACCATTCCCCAAGGTAGGTTGGTTTCTTCCTGAAGAGGGGCAGGGGACAGGGGGAGGGCTGGAGCGGCGGGGAAGGTCTATCTATTTGCCCCGCACAGGCCTAAGCGGAGTAATGGCTGACCTCTCCTGCACCTGAGTCTGATCAGGAAGGACAGCAGCTCCACTCGCCACTTCACTCCATTCACACTTACTGTCTCATGTCTGATTGCTTTCTTGTCTCCAGCGTCTTCTCCTCAAACTATGTAAATTTCTGCTTAATATTTGTGGACTTTGCTCTGAAAAAATAAGAGAACTTTTCTTGAGATGTACAAATAAAGCCACATTAACCACTAAATGCATTTAATAATCATTGCTCAGGTTCATATAAAAATCTGTTCTCCCAGTTGATTCAGGAGCTCTTTTCCTCCTACCAGATGATGATGGAGGGTGTAGACACCTCCCTCTCTGGTAGACGCGGTGCTCTTGGGAACTCCCAGCAGGCAGGACTATGGCCACGTGTTTTCCTGAATTGCTGCCTGAGGGGACTGCTGGGGCTGAGGGGCAGGGAGATCTTCACTTGTTTCACTGATGTTTCTCCACGACCTGGACAAGAATCTTTGCCCACAGTCCTCAGAGGCAAGTGTCCGCTTGCTTCAGCCATGTGCTGTCCTTTCCTCCAGGACTGTGGCTAATCAGCAGTTGGCTGTACTTCAGTGCCTCTTAAAAGCCTTCTCCCTGGCTCTGTTCAGGAAGTTGAAGTGCAGTGTCAGAAATGATGTGAGTTGATGAAGAAGAAATAAACAAACCCAGGCAGCATGTGAGGAGGGCTTGGCAGCCCTGCTGGTGTTTTTTTGGAGTTTTGATCTGAAGGAACCAGATTTCCTCTCTGTGGAAGGTCCCCGTGCCAAGAAGCCTGAGCTGTGTGTGCTGGAGGGTCTTCTATCGGGCATTGCTTACTCCAATAAACTCTGGGATGAAAACGTGTAGTCAATGGCTGGCAGAATGGAGACCAGTCACATGCTTTGGCCTGAGCTATATGAATGTGGAGTTAAAATAGCATCTGTTCAGGGGAGCAGAACATTCCAGAATGCTTCAGTCCCCTCTCGGCACCATTGCAGAGAGTGAATAGGAGAGCTGGGGGGGGGCTTTGTAGAGCTTCTTGTGCAAGCCCCCATTTCAGTTTAAGGCACTGAATATCTTGGCTGCAGCCCCAGGAGGGCAGGGACCATGTCTGTCTTGTCTGTCACCTTCAGACCTCTGGTCCTTGGCTTGTGTTAGTGCTTAGCATGTGTTTGTTAGGTGAATGAATGCTATAAATGAAGATACGACTCCTGACTCTCAGTCCTCTGCTCTGAGACATTTATAGGCTGCAAAGTCTGTAAGAAGTGGTGCCAAGTTGCTTTTTATATAGTCAAGTCTCTCTTGAAATTACATATAGATTAGAAAATTGAAATGTAATAAGATCAAACTGGTTCCTTCACATCGGTGGTGAGATTGAGGGGAGACAGGCCTGCTCAGGCCTGGAGGGTGGATAGGAGGCAGCACTGCTACACTGCTGTGCATCAGGGGCCCCCTTCACTTTGGGCTCTGTGTGACTGGTGCCCTCAGGACTTGTGTGGATCAGCCTCCCTGGATGAATCAGGGTGGCTATGGAACAGATAGGCATGAAGCTACCCCTCTCCCTAAGCCCACCCTCCTTTGTGGCCCAGTTGGCTCCTTTTCAAAGGGATGTGCCTCTTGGAGCTCATCAGACTCACCATCCGTTTGTAGAGATGTGTGTGTGTGTGTGTGTGTGTGTGTGTGTGTGTGTGTATGCACCTACGTGCATGAAATGCTACAGGTATGACTGGAAGGCCCAGGTGTGTTTGGGCACTGAAGCAATAGAAGGAGGACTATATTTTCTACAGGGTTTGCATTTGCTGTCCAATCCCATTTTGAGAATTGTAACCCTGTTGTGGGCGGCATCCAAGGACAGCAGGTCTTGCAGTGGGCTATTCTTAGAAACCCACAGTGGTAAACCTGGTGTGGTCACAAGCCACACCGCTGCTTTTAGGCTGGTCACTCAAAGCCTTGCTGTTTGTTTATCTTGCTTATTTAATTTCCTGGTTAATTCACAAACAAAAAGAGATTTACACTGACAGTACAGGGGAGTTCTAAAGTTTAGGATAATTATAGGAGATTAATTCAGGATTAAAGGTTGCCAAAGGAAATTTGTAAAGTCAAGAAATTTTCTTTAAATTTATAAATATTGACCTGAGGAGACATCATTGTTTGCCATTTGGTAAGTTTCTTCATCCACCTACTCTGGTCCACTCTCCCATCCTGGCTAAAGTTGTGTTTCTCTCTCTCTCTTTTTTTTTTTTTTTTTTTGTGGTACTAGGGATTGGACCCAGGGGCATTCTACCTCTGAGCTATACCCCCAGCCCTATTTTTATTCTTTATTTTGAAACAGGGTCTCACTAAGTAGCTGAGGCTGGCCTCGAACCTGTGCTCCTCCTGTCTCAGTCTCCCAAGTACTGGCATTACAAGCATGCGCCACCACGCCCGGCAAGATGTGTCTCTTTAAATGGACCTTCAGGTTTCTCCTTGGCCCTGATGTTCAGGGGAAACAGAGCTTCCTCTTGCAACTGCTATAGATTGGATCTGGAATGTCCCCCCTGTTATGGTTTAGATAGGGAATGTCCCTGGAGTTGCTCATGTATTGATGTTCAGAGTTGATGTCATGAGGGCTGTCATCTCATCAGTGGATAAATCCATTATAATGTAACCTAGGCAGGTGGGGGTGTGTCCTCAAAGGGGAGGTGGAAATCCAGCCCCTTCTATCTCTTTTTCTCAACCTACCCAGGGGGTAAGCAGCTTCCTGTGCTGCACACTCCCACCATGATGTGCTGCTTTGCCCAAAGCAACAGGGGCAACTGACCATGGACTGAAAGCTCTAAAACTATGAGCCAAAATAAGCCTTTAGGAGGCTGGAGGTGTAGCTCAGTGGTAAAGTGCTTATCTGGTGTGCACAGGCTCTGGGTTCCATCCCCAGAACTGCAAACAAAACAAAACAAACCTTTCCTCTTTTTAAGTTGCTTTTCTCAGGTATTTGTCACAGTACAGAAAGCAGACTAACACAACTAACCATTTTCATGTGGAATTTCAGTGCCACATTTGTGGGAGAGAACACAGGTCCTCTAGAAATCCCTTTCACTGTTCACCTGACTTCTGCTGATGCCAACTTTGTATGATCTCGCCTTCCTTCTCTCCAGGAAATATGTAGCAGATAGCCCATCTCCTGGTTGGTCAAAAGACCAGCTGTAGTCAAGCCCTGATTGAGGACTATAGAAAGAGCTAGTTGGGTACTGGCTTCTAGGTCTGCATAGCAGCGAGAGGAGTTACTACTGTTGCATGGGTTATTAGAGCTTGAACAAAAAGAGCATACTTAAACCTGCTTAGTGACATGAGTCATTGCCTTCTAGGTGATTTTGTGGCAATGTTCTTTTGTTGGGGGGGGTATTGGGAATTGAACTCAGGGGTATTCTACCTCTGAGCTATACCCCTAACCCTTTATATATCTGTATATGTGGTGTGTGTGTGTGTGTGTGTGTGTGTGTGTGTGTGTGTGTGTGTGTGTATTTTAATTAATTATTTTTTTTGGTACTGGAAATTGAACCCAGGGGCATTCTACTTCCAAGTTACACCTCTAGCCCTGTTTTCTTTTTTTTAAACAGGAATGTGCTAGGTTGCTGAGAGTCTCCCTACATTGCTGAGACTGTGATCCCCCTGTCTCAGTCTCCCAAACTGGGATTATAGGTATGTGCCACCATGCCTGGCTACTTATATTTTTTTGAAATAGGGTCTCTGTAAGTTGCTGAGGGTCTGCTAAGTTGCTGAGGCTGGCCTTGAGCCTCCCAAATATTGGGATTACAGGCCTGCACCACCAGTTCTGTGGTAGTGTTCTTACAGTCTGGAGTTGTAGGCACTGAGGTGAGTTGGTCCTGTTGTGCCGTGCAAGCAGAGTGCTTTGAAGTGAATAGTCAATATTTACTTGATCCTAAAATATTCTGTGTGCAAAATAGAAATTAAGCGCATATATATATGTGTGTGTGTGCTTATATATATGTATGCATATATATATACATACTGATAAAAAACTTAATTGGAAAATGTAGTTTTATTTATTTATGTGTGGGGAAAACTTCACTCTTTTCTTTAGAATTTTTGAAAGTACAAACAAAAGTGAGGTGGGAGTACCCAATTTTTCTGGGGTAAGCCTTGAGTCTTACAGAGGTATTTTAGAAAGCATACCCTTAGTGGAAAACTGTTTTGGCACTGCCTGCTCATGAAGGCACCCCTTTTTGCTTATTTATGTTCAGTATAATAGTTCTCCATCTCTCTTTGTCTCTTTAAAGCAATGTGGGGGTTTATAACCATAGTGACAGAAAAAAAAGTTAATGGCAATTAGTAGTGTTTATGTTTATAAAACTAAATGCTGAAATGTGATGGAATTCTGTGTTGATAGGATTCCAGTGCACATGAGAAATTAATGCCGTTAGAAGATTGGTTTATATTTGTGGTTTTTATTGCAAAGTGAAATAGTATACATGCATTCATTAATTACTTCCCAAATAAAGTATAAATCACTGAAGTACTGTTTTCTATAGAGTAGGAATGAAAGAATCAGTGTCTGTGGCTATTTTGCAAGAATTTGCTCTGTTTTTACAACACAGGTCAGAGAAGTCTTTGATGTTTCCCACCTTTTCTTGCATTCGTACCTTTTATATTTTCTCAAGATGACTTCCTCCTTTAAGTGTCTTCTCTTTTCCCACAACCAAGTCCCTGATCATCACCTGTCGGGGCATTAGTCTCTCGGGGCCAGCCCGAGAGTGATGCGATGCTGAAAGGGGGTCATACGCCGAACGGCCCGAAAAACACATACCTTGGACCGGGAGTCATGTCTGGCAAGATCTCGTTTATTAGAAAGCCAAATCCCTCCTTTATAGTAGAGGCAATACAGGAAACTCGCAAGCGGTAGGGTGTGACACCACGCCCCCCTGTAACCTATCATAGGTAGAGGCACCTGTCCTCTGTGAGCACGGAAGGAGGTAACTGCCTATCACAGCCCTCCTGAGGCTAGGTGGGGCTATCTGCGGGACCTCCCTCCGAGGAATTCGCCAGCGCCATCTTTGCCATTAATATGCTGAATTACTGCCACGTGGGAGAGGCCCGGTGCTCTAGAGCAGGCTTCTGCCAGTCCACCAGGCCCTTTCATGGCACTGGGTGGAGACCCCTACAATCACCCCAGTTTCATCACCCCTGTTTGTAAGGCCAGGACTGTTGTTGTCTTAATGAGAGGACCCAGTTTTTCCTTCAGTCATGCTGGCCGCAAAGAATCCTCGGTCTGTATCCTCTGGTCCTTTCTGGAGCCCAGCTCTAGCTCACACACAGCCCAGTTCCAAGGAGCATGTATTTCAGTATTCTAAAAATGTTAATGATTGCATGCACAGGGTTAGAGTTTGTCTGGCAATTATTCAGCCTCTTTAAATATTTTACAGATTGAGACGCAAAAGAGAGCCTGTATCAGGCTTTTTGGAAGGAGAGATTGCTTGGGAGACAGCCTTCCCTGCTCTTTTTTGCCACAGTGGGGATGGACTGAACTCTGGGCAGGCCTGGGGGCTGGTCCCTGCTCTTTGCTCCCAGGCTCATGACCTCAGGCAGGAGGCCTTGGTCTCTTCATCTGTAAACTGGGGATAATCATGCTTATTCTGTAGAATTGTTATGAAGACTAAATGAGGTGACCTACAGAAGACCTAGCTGGAGTATAGGTAGTGGTGAGCAAGTCCACTTTGAGCATCCGATGCCTCCTGCAAGCTCCAACCTGATTGCTGCCCCTGGGCTGTCCCAGGTGCTCAGAATCTTGTGGTAGCTGGTGCTGTTTTCAGGGACGTAGTGCTTCTAAACCCGGTGTCACTCTGTCCCTGTCAGGGCTTGCCATGGAGCCCTGCGCCTTGTGTTTACTCTTGCTGCAGAGCAGACAGCTTCTGGAAGCTGACCTTTACCGGGGTTTCCTTTGCCTTTGGGATCAAGGGACCTCTAGAGTGTATATTTTGACGTGAGTTAACATTGGTAGTCACTGAACAAATTAAATGATCCCTGTGGTCAGGTTGGTTAGTGTGTGTTTTTTGAGAGACACACCTTCCCGGCGAGGGACGTTCTTGGTGGTTACCTGCTTCATGAGACAGTTAAGAATCTACTTCCTGGGCAAACATCTTAGTTGAAAAGGGTGAGGCAAAGTCCCCAAACTGTGTAACAAGTGTTTATGTTTGTCCTGGGAGAAGAGCAACATATCATGCACCATTAACAGGCCCCGCCTGTGTTACAGTGTGCACCAACCTAGCAATGTAATTTATTTCCCTCAGAGAAATGTGGTTTTATGTGCCTTATATCAGTGTCATTGAAACCTTGTCTTAAGAGGAAAATAGCAATTAATGTTTGGAAATAGGAAATAGCTTTACAAATTTGTGGTAGAAGAGACTCAATAAAAATGACTATCCAGAGTTCCCCGAAGGTGAATGTTTATAAATGGTGTTTTCTGTCTGGTAGCTTGACAGCTTTTGATTTGTAAGTATTAACCAAAGTATGACTGCCACAAACAGAGCTGGGTGTGTGAGAGTCTCCCTGCAAGGAAGAAAGTAACTGCGGTGATACATGCAGGCTGGTATCTGTGTGTCTTAGGGACAGGTGGCAGAGGTCAGGTGTTTGGTCAGACGAGGCCATGTCTGTATCATTGCTGCTATTGTTCTCCTGCTGGGAGACGACAGATGGAAGAGCCCGCACAGCAAGAGCAGCTATTAATCTGTAACTCTTGGTTTGCTGGCATCCATGCATAAACATTTCAGCTCATTATTTTAAGAAACAAAAGACCGCAGCATGTGGGAGCCACTGCATACTGAGTCCTTTAAAGTTGTTTTTTTCTGTGTGTGTTTGTTTTTGTATTACTGATGAGAATGGGTCATCTAAATTAAAAGTGACTCTTAAAGATTGTGTTAAAGAATAGTTTCATGATGAGAATTATGGTTTCAAGCTTTTAGTAGTATTTTTTTTTTCAGTACTGGAGATTGAACCCAGAGCCTTGAACATGCTAGGCAAGTGCTCTGGGCTACATCCCCAGCATTTTTATTTTCTTTTGAAACAGGCTAAGTTGCCCAGGCTGGTTTGGAACGTGGGTTCTTTCTGCCTCAGCCTCCTGAGTAGCTGGGATTACAGGCATGCACCTCCACGCCCAGTTTTGGGAGAACTCTTTAAAATGAGATATTTCTGTGGAGCTACAGCATATGTGCATTTAACTCATAAAAATTAAACTATACATGCATAGTTGAAAAATGGGGAGAGAAATAACAATGAAAATAATGCGGAGCTGCTTAGCAGTCTGCTCAATGAGAGTGTGTGACTTAGAGCAGGATTGCTCAACCATGGCACTATTGACATTTCCATTGGGTAATTCTTTGTTGTGGGTGTTGTCCTGTGTATTACAGTATGTTTAGCAGCATCCCTTACTAGCAGCCTCGACTGACCAGCTGTCAGGAGAACCCCATTTCCCTAGTCAGGACAATGAAAAGTGTCTGCAGACACTGCCAAATAAGAGTGCCCTGGGGAGGGGAAGAGGCCACTGCTGTCCATGTTGAGAGCCCCTGTCCAGGCGCAACAGTGATATGAGCTGCTTTTCAATCTGTTGCTCCCTGCAATGACCTTGGTCTGAGGTCCTCTTTGCAGATTATAAAGGGCAACTCTGAGCCAATGAGTTCCAAGCATGAGAGAGCTACTCCTCAAGGAGAGCAGCCCCAGTGAAATCGCTCCTAGAAACTTGTAAAGGCTGAAGTCATGTAAAAAAGAGTGACTGGTCCATTGACACAAATCTTGGTCCTGTCAGTTGCGAATTTCTTGGTACTAATGGGACTCATGGCTGATTTCTAAACCCCAAATCTGTTTAATACCACCGTGCTATGTCCCTGCACCTGTGGATGCAGGGATGCATGTCCACCTGCCTGTTAGCAGATGGAATAAACTGTCCCCAAGGCTGAGCTGGTGGAGGAAAAACTAGTAATTATTCAAATGCATCTCCTTCTTACAAGGGTACTGATAGCTTTCATGTAAATGTGAAGTTACTGGAATTTTTGAGAAACCCTACAAATGGCATAAAAATCATCACAAGACACTTGTGACACTTGAGCTTTTGAGGCCTGCATAATGCATGCCCCTTGGATTTCCTTCAGGAAAGTCAGAATTAACCCACACCAAAGGTTCTCCTTAATTACTGCGGGTGGGCTGGGTAAGCTGCCTTTTAGCAGATGGGTGCCAAAATGCAAAGCCATCAGGTTTTTAGAGCTGTGAACATCAGATATGTTAATGCTGATGTTAGAAGAGTCCAACTAACACTGGGAACAGTTGGCTGTAATGTTGCAAAGAGAGTAATATTTTTTCTTGTTACAAAGGCTGCAAAGGACTGCCAGTGAAAACCAGATTTCTTTAGGGTGACTGTGAGGATCACCCACATCCTACGTCCCTTTTCACATCTTTTTCCTTCTTCTCTGGGTCAGTACACAGACAAGGATTAAGGGAGATGAACATCTATCTTATTGGCAAGGTGTTCTGAAGTCTGGAGGTGACTGCCTTGGAATTCTTGCTGAAATCCCCTTTCTGGCTTTGTGATTTTGTGTAAAATGTCCTCAGAAGCATTCCACTGTCAGGGTACTTACAAAGGAAAGCTGGGAAGAGACTTGGATTTGCCATGACAATGAGAGAATGGGGAGTAGAAGAATAGAGAGTGGAACGAAGGAGGAGGACGAGAGGGAGGAAGGCAGGAGCTAGTCGGGAGGCGATGATGTAACTGTTACACGCATTCTTGGTCTTCAGAGCTTGTTTAACATTTCTCAGCCTTCCAAGTACTGGGATGACAGGTATACATCATTGCAGCTGGCTTGATGAGTGTGTGTGTGTGTGTGTGTGTGTGTGTGTGTGTGTGTGTGTGTGTTACTGGGGATTGAATTTGGGGGCATTGTACCACTGAACTACACATTCAGTCCTGTTTGCTTTTATTTTGAAACAGGGTTTTGGTAAGTTACCTTACACTGGCCTTGAACCTGTGATCCTCCTGTTTCAGCTTCCCAAGTATAAGGATTACAGGTGTGTGCCACTGTACTGACAGAACTGGTGTTTTGGTTTTTTTGCTTTCTTTTGTGGTGCTGGGTTTGAACCCAGGACCTCACACATGCTAGGCAAGCACTCTACCACTGAGCTATCTCCCCAGCCCCTGATGAATCTTGAGTCACAGGTTGGACAATTTTTCAAGATCATACAACCAATAAGTAGTGGAACTAGATTTTGGACCACAACTTGGTTAATTCAAAGTCTGTTTGAAAAAGTCACCACCTTGGCTGGTCTTTATCTTAATATGAAATAGGCATGTAGTGTCCATTTTGAATTGGTTTAAAAATCTGAACCTGAGAGTAATAAAGAAGCAGAGAGGGATGTCAATCACTGATGACAGGAGGAGGTTGATTTCATGCAAACAAAGGAGAGTAAAAATGAGCTTCTGTTTTTTTTTTTTTTTTTTTGGCGGTACCGGGGATTGAACGCAGGGGCGTTCTACCTCCGCGCTACACCCCTGGCCCTATTTTTTATACTTTATTTTGAAACCGGGTCTCACTAAGTTGCAGAGGACCTCACTAAAGAGAGGGAGAGAGAGAGAGAGAGAGAGAGAGAGAGAGAGAGAGAGAGCAAGAGAGAGAGAGAGCTGAGGCTGGCCGCGAACCCGGATCCTCCGGTCTCTGCCTCCCAAAGTACTGGGATTACAAGTGTGCGCCACCATGCCCGGCCTGAGCTTCTGTTTTATGACAGGTACTGCACATTCACTAACATATTTAATCTTCCATCTGCCCTTGTGGGTCTTAGACCAGTTTTACAGATGAGGCAAGAGAGGCCCAGAGAGTATAAGTAACCTGTGTAAATAATGCAACTAGCAGGCCGGCAAAGCCGGGATGTGAATTCTTTTCTCACCATGCCATGCTGTGAAAAGGCTGGGACTGTTTCTTCACCTCGTCTCTTCTAGTTACCTCTTGGGTACATGGAATAATCCTGGATTTACCAACCAGGAAAAATGTGTGCATGTTTCAGGACTGTCATGGTTTTATAGAACCATTTGCATTCACTTCTCATTCAAGCAATGCACTCATGGCATAAGAGAGAAGTAAACCCACATCAAAGGTAGAAGGTTGGTAAAGGACGCATGACCTCTGCCCCTCTGGGGAACCTGGAAAAAGGCTTATAGGAATTAGCATCCTTTCTACCATCAAACGTGTAAACTCCTGTGCAAAACTGCCTGTTCTGTGAAGCCAACCCATTCTTCCATGTGTTGTCTCCCAGGTGTGCACATGGCGGAGCTTGCTGGGGAAAGAGGCTGGTGAGTGTCTGTCCTCAGGCTGTTAGTGGACCATCCCATGTGCATTATGCAGGGTGGTCTTTGACTCAGCCTTATATCATTAGGAGATCAGAATCTCTCCAACTCATTTGGTGCCAGCCTTAGGGCTCTTCAACTGTAGGACCCAGTGCTGCTGTAAAGTGAAGCCCAGCACTTTCAAGACAGCTGCTGGCACCGGCCCTTGGGCCATCACTCTTTACAGGAGCCAGTTTCCTAGAAGTAATTCTGGGTATTGGGGCAAGGAGAGGCAGCCTTTGTGTAGAGGAAATGTGCCACGGATAGGTAGTTGACTGCTTATTAGTTTACTCTTTCAGCCAAATTATTTTGGTTGCTGTTAAAAATTAATTTTAATAATTGCTTTTGGATCAAGCTGTTGAATAACTGAGCCAAGTTTTCATGCCCAATGAACTTTTATAGCAAACTCCCCTCTCTTTATGGGGTTATTATAAGGATGATATTTATAAAGTACTTTCACTGCTTACGGGACAGCTCTGGATACATAGGAGCCATATTTTCAGAGTTTTGAAGTGGCGATCCAGTTCTGAAAAATGCAAATCACACTCTGTAATTAGTGATTCACTTTAATGGCTATTTCCCTATTTTTAATTTCCAAAGGGAAATTTATGCAAAAGACTGGGGTGATTCTTATATTTACATAAAAATTTTCAACTAGTTAAGAGAAGTATCTTTAATCTGCAAAGTAATATTCCCACAGTATTGGAGTTTGAATAGTAAGTAGTAGACAGACAGTAGGAAAGGCTTCCTTGATCATGAACAGCTAATTTTGTGTTCATTGATAACAAAATGTCATAGTCTGTTATTATAATAAATTTTCTGACTATTCTCTTTTGTTTTGTCTTTTGGAAGGAAAGAACAGCCCAAAATAAAAAATAGTTGCTTTGTTGTTTTAGAGAGAGATTCACTCTTTAGAAAGGACCTTACCGCAGACTTGAGTGAATGAAGCACATCTCGTGTGTGTGTGTGCATTCTGAGAGCTGGTCTGTACCATATGCAAAGACTTCCCTTTGTGGCCTCCGTATATTCTGAATCTTAACAATAGATTTTCAGTGAAACTTAGAGTTTGAGCTCCCACATGATCCATTATACATACAGCAGCTGCCAGGGTTGTTAACAGTGTAAATTAGACTGCAAACTAGATGACATTCACTCCCTTGCTTAAAAACTTCTCAGAGTTTCTTGTCACGTGTGGGATAAAAGACAAATTTCTGGTCCAGACTCGCAGTGTGACCTGGTCCTGTCTGCTTCCCTGGCCTCATTTGTAACTCTTCCTGTGCTCTTTCTCTTCCAGTCTTGAAGTCTTTCTTTCTGGTCCTCAGCCTCCATGCCCTGGCCCCTCAGGGCCTGCCCATGTGGCCTTTCCCCTGCCTGGAGTGCTCTTGCAGTCTCTGGCAGGGGGCTGAGGGGCTCAGCTCAGCATCATTTCATTGAGCTCTGGGACATCAGTTATTGAGAAGGAGCCCAGAAGGTTCATAGGCCAGTGTCAGAGGGTGACTCTTACCCTGTCAGGATCCAAAAGCTGAGGGACAGAGTGGGAGGCCCAGATGGAGTTCCACTTTGAAAGCCTCCTCTTGCCTGCTCTGTGCGGTCTGGCAGCCGGGCCACACAGCTGCCTGCTCCCTGTTCTTGTCTCTGCATGCTGCCTTGGGCCATGCGGCTGTCAGCTCTCTGACGGCAGGGCAGGCACCGTTATCCCTTGCTTAATGAACACTAGTGTGTGTTTGGTTTGGTTTTAGACTAGCATCTTGGAATAGTTCATATCTCCTCCATTTGTTTGTTTGCTTGCTCAAAGCAATTAATGAACTTTTTTTTCTTTTTTGCAATGACCAAGCAGTGAAGCCTTCTCTGCTTCTGGCTTCGTGAGGAGAAACTTCCATGTCCACACAGTGCGCTTTTCTTGGCTTGTGGTCTGATCACATATTCTCTTTGCCACATGTGTCAGAATATTTCACCATGGATTAGGAATTATTCAGGAATATACAGGAGAGGGAGGTGAGGTTCAGGGAGGGAGAAAAGGGAGAGACAGCAACATCCTGAATTTTGCTTCCTGAATTGTTGGAGAGACTGGATTTTTTTTTTTTTTTTTTTTTTTTTTGCGGTACCGGGGGTTGAACGCAGGGGTGTTCTACCTCCGCGCTACGCCCCCGGCCCTATTTTTTATACTTTATTTTGAAACTGGGTCTCACGAAGTTGCGGAGGGCCTCACTAAGGAGAGAGACAGAGAGACAGAGAGACAGGGAGAGAGAGAGCAAGAGAGCTGAGGCTGGCCGCGAACCCGGATCCTCTGGTCTCCACCTCCCAAAGTACTGGGATTACAAGCGTGCGCCACCATGCCCGGCCGAGAGACTGGATTTTGATGATAGCTGACACCATGGTCTATACCAGAGGGACCACTGATGGGGTGCTTTGCCCTGGCATATGTTTGTGTTTAGATTAATGACCTTTGGGCTCAGTTTCTCATTTGCTGATGCCCCTATTTTTGGAATATATGGAGCGTGTGAAGGAGGCCTTCTCCCCAGCCCTCCTTCCTCCAGTGGAGACCACAGTTCTGCGTCCTCAGTGGACCCTTTGCTACCAAGTGGAACCATGCCAGTGTTTGGTGCATGCTTGCTCATCTCCAGACTGAGTCTTCCCTAGTGGCCCCCTGGCTGGCTGCCTCTCTGGGAAAGTGGAAAAGGCCCAAGGCATCCTGGCTTTCCTATTCTCCCACTCTCCTTCTGTGATATCCATTCCCTGCTCAGAGAGGGCCATGTACTGAGTATAGCAGTCCCCACTGCCATTTCTTGAAGTAGGATCCTGCTGTCCTACCCTCTTCCTAGTAGGGGTCCCATAGCCCACCCAGGGGCTCTTCCTAGGGTGAGGCAGGGGTGGTCCAGTTGACTCAGGTGGGGTCTGGCTGGAGGATGCTCTGCCCTGCTCCAGCCCATGGCAGTTGGGTAGGTGAATCTAGTCATGCTGCTTCTCCGCCAGTCTGAGGATCAGGCTACTTCCATTCGGAATTTGCTGGTGTATGACAGCAAATTTCCATCCTGTGAATAAAGGGTTACTATTATTCTCTCCATAAAAAGTTCCTTTTTTAAGGTACATTGATGACTTTTTTTCTTCAAAATGAAAGCAGCTTAATTTTCTGATTTCTTTTTGGTTAAAAAAGTCCTTATTATAAAAAGTTCGAACAATAGTGTCCAAGTAAAGTGCCAACCATGCCCTTTTAGAGATAATTTCACCTTCTAGTGATAACTGTTGCCCGTATTTTGATGATCTTCATGCATATATACACACAGACCTAGATTTGAGATCATGTCATACAACATTTTTTTCTTCACAATAGATTTTGGCTGTGTTTCTTATGTCATACATTTGGAGACACCTCATTTTTAATATCTGAAGACTATTCCTTTGTAATTCATGAACTATAATTCATTAACTAATCTCTTATAGATGGAACTTTTTCCAGTTATGAAAATGCTCCATTAAATATCTTTGTACTACATTTATCTAATTATCTCATAGAGTAACGGGGCTAAAACTACTAAGTCAGAGTGTGACCATTGTGGTATTCATGCAGGTTGACCCAGAAAGGGAATACTTTTTTGTGTGTGTGTGCAAAAAGGTCATACCTTTTTTTCTGTCCCATAATGAAGAAAAGCCTCTTGCTGACTTTAATGTTGCTTTCCAATGTATTTTAAATTATTAAATATTCCAAACTTTTTAGGTACTACTTTTTTCTTTTTTTCAGAGTTCAGATAACTAATTAGGGAGATGTTTAATGATTAATTTTGTAGCTTCAGTAATTAAAAGCAACACTTTATATCCATTATGCATCTTCCCTTATATTATCTTGGTATATAGTTATGTCTTTTCTTGACTTTGATTTCAAGTAATTGTCACATGGAAGTTCTATAATTAAAACAGTATCCTCCTGTAATCCCAGTACTCAGGAGGCTGAAACAGGAGGATGGCATATTTGAGACTAGTCTCAGCAACTTAGCTGAGATGCTTAGTAACCTAGTGAGACCTTGTTTTGAAACAAAAAATAAAAAGGGCTTGGGGTGTAGCCCAGAAGTAGAATGCCCCTGAGTTCAATACCCAGTTCCCCCCACCCTCTCAAAAAGTCCCACCACTACCATCAACAAAACAAAGAAGATACCCTTTTGCCAACCTGTCATGTTCCATATTTTCATGTTATTCCTAAAAGTTATCTAAAGAGAAAGTTTTGGCAATAAAAGCAAATACAATATATTTTGTAATTTGTGGGAGGGATTTAAAAAATAACACTGTATTCTTATTTGAAGTTGTGCTCTTCAGGTATTCTAGTCTTTCCTTCCTTCCTTCCTTCCTTCCTTCCTTCCTTCCTTCCTTCCTTCCTCCCTCCCTCCC